>JAANYP010005771.1:0-129975 GCA_020465985.1 Centrapalus pauciflorus | reverse complement strand
AAAAATGTCCAAAATTTATTCACCAGGGTAAAGACTTTTCCTTGGTGATCCCAACAGCTTTGGAGATCATTCACGAGAGTCAGTAAAACCTGGTGTTAGGTTTGCATAAAGATGAGAGTCTCCTGTTGAGTTTAGCAAAGAAGAGTTCATACTGTCTAACAAGAGTTGTTGAGTCCTGTTTTCACGATGTGATTGGTGGGTCCATCATAGACGGTACACAAATTATCCCACAGCTCCCTTTCTGTCTTCATTTTCTCAACTGCCTTGACAACTCAGGGAGAGAAATACCAGGTTGGGTTTCTGGGCCTTTGCATCACAGAGCACCAATCTCTTGGATTCATCAACCATTGAGCTACTTTACCTTTTCCTCAAAGGTCCTGATTTCAGGAGGCAGCTCCTTCAATCCGCTGGAGGTGGTATGTAGTAACAGAGGTGGCACATAGGGAACCCACCACTCACTATCCCTCTGGGCAGTTGTACTCAGATTCTCTAATAGAGCATCATTCTGCATTCCAACCAGAGAAGTTTTGATGATTAAATTTGGGAGGTTTTGCCCATAGAGCCATTGTCATATAAGAAGAATTTGCAGCACTGTTGTTCATGGAAACTTGGGAGAATGAGAGATCTAGAATGACACACACACTCTAAACTGCTCTGATACAGTTGTAGGTCCCGAGAGGTCCCAAAGTATATAGTTATATAAGCTGTAGAGGGGGGGGTGAATCATCAAATTTAAAAACTACACACTCTTTTCTCAATGTTGTTAGTCATTATCAACAATTGTTAATTACAACAAGCTTGAAGGCGGAATAGTTCAAGCTGAGATGACAGATACAACGTATGTTCACTAGTCTAAGACAAACTCAAACTAGATTACAATGAAACACTCACTAAGACGCACTCACTGTGTGTACAAGACTTCAAGGAACAGCTTATGTAAAACGTAGACACAAAGCATATGCTGGTTTACACAGAAGACTTGCATGCATGAAAATCACACTTGCACGTTGCACTCTTGGTTTAAGCACTTAGCTTTCTTCTTCCCACTTTTCTGCTGACCTTAGAAGCTTCCTTTATACTCACTTAGAGGATCTAGAGAAACTCTTCATTGGAGGACGGAATGAAAGGAAAAGTCTTGTTGAAAAGACAACATAACCTTTCTTTCTGCACTTTTCTGAAAAGCAGACTTGTCTTCACATGTGCAGAACTCTTTTGTCTTTTTACTTTGTCTACTGTTGCATTGCCTTTAACTAATTTAAGAATGTCAACTTTGCGTCTTTCTTCCTTGTAAAGGCCTATTTTGATATAAGAAAAAGGTCTGTCACCCTTTTTCAAATAACCTTTTGTCTTCATGTTACAAAACAGCGTGGGCAGGCTGAGCAGTTCTGTTTTCCACTTTGTCTTCGACTTTGTAAACTGATCTTGTAGTCAAAAACAATACATGATAACTTGGAAACATATTCCATAAAGTGTTTAGCCTGTTCACAAAGAACAGGTTCTGTTCACAAAGAACAGAACACTTTAAAAATGCCCAAGCTGCTCAACAGTGTAGAGCAGCGTAGACAGTTTATGTCCAGCCTGTTCAGCAGACAAAGCAGCTTGGACAAACTGTCTTAGTTGCAACACATGCAACATATAGAACAGCTTTAGACTGATATTGCAAATCATTTTCAGGTTTCAATAAGGCATATAACAGGCCTTAAATTCAACCTTCAAATGCATCAACAGGTTTGATTATAAAATCTCCCCCTCAGATGTAGAACAGGTTTGACTGAGGCCTTTTTGTGCCTAACAAGATTTCAGCGAGAACTGGACACGAAAGTTGAATTGAGTACTACGTATAGATCTCAGACAGACGGGAAAACAGAGCGGACGAACTAGACTCTCGAGGATATGCTACGAGCTTGCGCGATTCATTTCAGTGGTAGTTAGGATGTTCATTTGTCGTTAGTAGAGTTCGCGTATAATAACAACTACCACGCCACCATCAAGATGGCTCCATTTAAGGCACCCTCATGTACTCACGAGCTTCCCAGCTTATGTTTTCGAGTCTAACGTGTCTCAGGCAGTCAGACAGTGGGGTCACAGCCGCAGCAGTCGCAAAAGTAGGAGCAGCGATTTATCAGAGATTTTGTATACGTCTAATTGCTGCATGTTGCTGTTAGCTTTCGAGAACAGTGTAACTGATTAATGTGTATGACAGCTTGAAGTTAGACTTTATATGATATTTCAGTTGTATGTGATAATTATCTGTATCAGACCTGCGACATGATGTATAGAAGATGTTGTATTAAAGTTTTAATTAATCGTGATTTCCGTTAACCCTTGACATGTGTATTGTGATATGTTTGCGATATTGCCACTTATGTTTATATATTGATGTGGCTTTTATGTGCGAAAAGAGGGTGTTACATCTTTGGCTTAAAAATTATAATTAATAAAAACATATTAACATAATGGAATAGTTTGATCAAACCCATAAAACTAAAAATGCATAAATATTTAAAAAAAATTAAACGTAAGATTTATAATTTTATTAAATAAATTAAATATGTGATAGAAATATAAAATAAAAGAAGTAAATATATAGATTCTTTTCAATGAATTTATATAATAAATAATAAGACTGCAACATATTAATTAAATAACAATGATATAATAATAAAGAATTTAAAATAAAAAAGAAACCAATTTAATTTGTTTAGGGACCAGAACTGAAACAAAATGAAACAACTAAAATGAAAAAAGTTGGCATTTTATAAAATTTGATCAGGTCAAATGAAATTAGAGATTTAAAAAGATGACAAGTTTCAAAATTAAGAAATACTCATGAAATTAAAAAGCGTTAGGGACGGAACCAAAATTTATATGAAACCACAATGACCATTTATTAATTCACTCTAACATTTATAAAACAAACAAGGAGTTAGGATGTGTACTTTTTTATTTAAATATACTTCACCTACTCCCCTCCCCGACCATGTTAAAGAAAAATTGAAATTCATGTTTATATGTCATAGATTCTTGATGTTTTAGATATTTTCTTGTTTATATATTAAAGAAAGTTGAAATACATGTTTAAATGTTAAAGATTTGTGATTTTTTTTTTTGATTTTTTTGTTTATATGTTAAAGAATGTTGATATACATTTTATATATATTTACAAACTTGGTTATTCATATTTATTTATGTTTATATGTTAAAAAAAGTATTCTTGTGTTCAAGTTTTGTTTTTAGATTTATATTGATAGTACAGATTTAACCATACAAAAGAAACAGACTTATTAATTCAGTAACCAGTAATCAGCACCAATCACTTATCAATCAGCATAACAATCAGTTTTCAGTTACTTATTATTTACGCAAAAAATAACACCTTAGGGTGCGTTTAGTTACCGAAAATTTTCAAAATTTTCATCTCACTTTTCAACAAAAATGAAAACTTGTTTACTTTAACAACAATTTCATAAATTTTCATTTCACTTTTTAAAAACCATTTTTCATATTCTCTCTCTTACTTTTCTATTATCTTCCCTATTCTTTATAATACTCTCTTTCTCTCTCTTACTTTTCCATCACCTATCCTATTTTTTTTTATTTTATAATCACCCATCTTATTTTTCTAAAAACTAAACTTCATCATCTAAACAAGTTTTCACTTTTCATAGAAACCATTGTTTTTTCTAAAAACTATAACTTGAAAACTGAAATTGAAAAATGACTAGTTTTCGTTAACTAAACGCAACCTTAATGTTTTCTCCTTTCAAAACATGTTAAAATTATTTTATATTGGTTTGAAATTTTAAATTAATTTATGTATAAACAAGTTGAGGGGCCAAATTGTAAGAAATGACAAAGAGTAGGACATCCATTGGTACCCACGCCATAACTTGCACTTGAATTCGAATCCACACTCTCAAAAGCGCGAAAACAGAGGTACAACGAACCACTTTCATTTCAAATTTCCAATAATATAATATCCTCTCCATGAATCCCATCTCAAAATCCTCATTTCTCTAGATTTTCGCCTGATTCGCCTTCAAACTTCCAAGTCTTTAACTATGTTTCAAGGTAATTTTTGCTTTTTTGCCTTTTTTTGGAGTAATCCTTTCAACTTTACCAGATTTTGCTAATATTTCTCATAATTTTTGTTTCTAAGTCTAGGGTTTTGACTTTTGATGGCATATATTTCAGTCCATGTTTTTCTTTAGAGCTTTTTGGTTTTAATTTTTGATATATGATACTAAAATGACTTCTTTTATGTTGAAATTGAGTATGGGTGATGCTTTTTTTTTTTTTTTTTTTGTACTTAAATTATTTCCGTTCTGGTGGATATATGAAAATCAAGGTTTCTTCTTTAGGGGTTTTAGTTTGAATAATTTGTGTTGTAAGTAAATTAATCTTAGTTTTTTTGACGATGGTTTTGATTGTTGTGGTATAGTACATAAATATCTTTATGTTGTTATTCTGTAATTATGCTTTCTGTAATGATTTATATTGTGTTATTGCAGCTTGTACCGTTCGGGGCACTTGATTTGACATCTTATTTTGAACGGTAAGAAAAATGCTTACCATGATTAGCATGATTCATTATGAATTGTGCATTAGTTTGTTTTGTGTTTGTTGATATAAGTTAAGATTGAAGGATCACAACATGAAGATGCATGCTCCTTTGAAATCGAAAGGAATCACCACTAGGGTTAACAGCCAACATGCGATTTTCGAGCTAAAACAGCGTGTTATTTTTGCTTTAAATAAGATTGCTGATAGGGATACATATGAAATCGGAGTTGAGGAACTTGGAAGAACGATAGAGAGTTTAACTCCAGATGGAGTTTCTCCATTTTTATCGTGTATTTTAGATACTGATTCGGAGCAGAAGATAGCTGTTCGTAAGGAGTGTATTAGACTGATGGGTATGCTCGCCACATTCCATCAGGACCTCATTGTCCCACACCTTAGCAAAATGGTTGCGAGTATAGTTAAACGACTCAAGGATCCGGATTCTGTTGTAAGAAATGCTTGTACTGAGACAATGGGTGTTTTAGCGTCTAAATTGAGCAATGCTGCCAATGAGCCTGAGGGATGCTTTGTATTATTAGTGAGGCCACTTTTTGAAGCACTAGGTGAGCAAAATAAACATGTTCAATGTGGTTCGGCATTGTGTTTGTCTCGGGTAATTGATCATACACATGATCCCCCATTGCCTATTCTGCAACGTATGTTGATAAGGACCACAAAGATGCTGAAGAATCCACACTTCATGGCAAAACCAGCCATGATTGAGTTGAACAGAAGTATCATTCAGGTCAGTTTGTGAATTTGACTAGTGTAAATCACATTTATAATTGGTTGCGTACAAGGATTTATTTCTTGTGTTTGTGGTTCACATATCTTTTATTAAGGGCAGATGATTATTTATATTGTAAGACACAAACTTTCATGTAGTTTTTCTGACTGCATTTGCATATATCTTTACTTAACAAAAAAAGCTCTTCAAAGTGCTTTTTTAATATTTCAGGCAGGTGGGTGTTCGACACAAAGCACACTAAATGCGTCGATGGCTAGCATCCAAGAAGCTCTTAAGAACAGTGACTGGAGAACACGAAAAGCTGCATCTGAAGCATTAGCAGAGCTTGCTTCCAGCAACGGATCGTATTCTGGTTCTCTCAAGTCATCTTGCATTCGTTCCCTTGAATTGTGTCGCTTTGACAAGGTCAATGTTATTCGGCAATTAACGTTGTGAAATTTATATACTTTACCATGTGAATGTACATTGGATCCAACATCCAAGGGTTGCTTCTTTTATAGGTCAAACCAGTTAGGGACAGCGTACTTCAGGCCTTACAGCTCTGGAAAAGTCTTCTAGGAACTGATGCATCTGAACTCTCAGAAGCTGGATCTTCTATTAAAGGTTTACTAGTGACTGGTGGTCCAGTCTTTTAATTGTTGCATAATGTGAACTTGCAGCTTTTACCACTAACCCCAAGTATTCGATGTTATCGTTTCTTCTATTTGAGCTTGACCCAAAATAAAATCTGAAAACTCAACTCTAGCTTGATCAAGTCTTCATTTAGAAGCTCGAGTTCGAGCTCGATGAAGTAGTTGATACTTTCAAGCTCAAATGACTCAATTATGTATATAAATAAGAGAATTTAAGATAAGAACATGTAGCATAAGCTCAACAGTAATCTCGGCTTAAGTGTGTAAAATTTTATTCACAAGTGTAAAAATATAATCCAACTTAAGCCTGATTAGGTTCACAAGCTTCACAGGGTGTTTTAATGCTCGATTCTTGACTCCAAAGCCTACTCTAGTAGTTTAAGCCCAAGTCTAAGTAAATTGATTCGATTTTAAGTTTTTTCTGAACTGGTCTTGGGTAGCTTTGATCTTGTTCTATTAAGGGGTATTTTAGGAATTTGACCATTGTGAAGTACTTCTATTGAATGTTATTAAGGATGGTAGTGGCCTAGTGCGGTTAGATGGGGTGGGGTGTAATATCTTATTGAACAATTCAACAGAGAAGTGTGTTAAATGAACTCTGTTTCACAACTTGGATGGATTTTGGTCCAGTATATTACCAAACATTCTGTGAGAGTATAATCAATTTATAACATCCTGTTGAAATTACAGGTGATTACAGTGACGTTTTGAATACCACTGAATCTACATCAAAGGATGTTATGCTAACAAAAGCTCACTATGAATCGGTTAGAAAAAGGGTTCCTCTTTCAGTTAGAAAAACTGGCCTTAGTTATGTTGAAAGTCCTCAACATTCCAAAGGAAATGATTGGCATATCGAAGTAAGTGTTCCGAAAACATGCAACATTTCTTTAGCATACACTCATGATGAAGAGTCTGAGGGAAGTTGTGTTACAAAGACATTTGAAAGGACCAGATCTGATATCACATCGACTCAAGATATAGGGTATGAGTTTGTGCCGTTGGATGACAAACAAGAATGCTCTTCTACATCCAACATTTGCACTGGTAAGTTTGAAACTAACTCGGTCCCTGTCGCTGGTGAGTTACTGAAATCAAAGGGAGTAAATCAACACCAAGAGGAGGATATTAGTACTGAAGAACAGAGGTACTATTCAAAGACTCAGGATCGTAGAAGCCTTGATTCGACTGTTACAGAATCAAGTTCTCAAACCATTCACGAGCAACGTACCTGTTGCATGCAAACATCAAAAGAAATGGCTTGCATTAGAGAGAAGCTTGTAGAAATAGAAACCAAACAGTCAAATCTCTTCGATCTGTTGCAGGTAATAGCTCTATTCTTTGTGAAAAATTTCTGGTTTTTGCTATTTAATTGTTCACCTGATTACTAAATAATTTATTCAGGTGTTTGCTACGAAGACAATGGATAGCTTGTCCATGATACAATCAAAGGTGTCGGGTTTAGAAGACGTGGTTGATCGAATGTCGGAAGACATCAGTCATGGAGGACGGCATTCTGAATCAACTTCCAGATTTTTGAAAAGAAGTTCCACTACTGCTTCTCCTAGACTCTCGACGTGCACTCCACGGTCATCAGTCGATATACGTCCCAGACAATCTCCATTGCAACCTACTAGAAAATCTGATACTTGTGTAGACTCATGGATGGGTCCCATGGTGAAAGTAAGCACAAACCCTGTAGGAAAGGGCATGCAGAAAAGCAGCACTGGACTCGGAAGCCGTATGGGTCTGAATAGAAACGGTGATGCTGGATTTGCTCCGACTTCTTTTTCTAGTGCCATACGGAACAAATCTGAAGTAGAGAATAGCCCCAGGAACCTCATAAATGGCTATATATCACAAGGAGACATAGACTCTGCATATGTTGAAGCTCTGAATTCCGGTGACGAACTGCTTTTAGTTGACCTTCTTGATAAAACAGGGCCAGTTTTGGAAAGTTTATCAAATAGAACTGCAAATGATATTCTTAGCACTTTGTCGTTGCTCTTGTCCCAACAACAATTCATGAGTTCGATAATCCCTTGGCTGCAGCAGGTATGTTAAATCTAGAAAATAATATGTTTTGTCGATTCAGATGGTTTGTATATTATTATTAAGAACGTGAAAACTCTTAAATTACCTCTTATTTAAAAGCCTGCACCAACCTCTTAAATCCTTTACTTTATTTACCTAACCAATGCACAATTTTCACACATTGCAAGTTGCAAAGCAAACAGTCTTTAATGATTCTGATCTCTTGTATTTCAGAAGTGGTTTTAGACATCACCAGCACCTCCTCTTGTTCAAGCAGAAATATTGTCAATATTTATGGACTGAGTAATACCTTTTTAGGTTTAAAAAAGCATGAATCTTACAATTAATTATGCTTTTAGGCGGTGGACTTGAGTAGCGGCCGTGGACCAAACCACCTTGTACTAACCACAAAAGCAAGACGACAATTCTTGGGTGCGATTCAGGAAGCTGTAAACATGGAGTTCCCAAATGCTGCAGAAAGAAGATCTATTACACAATTGGTATCTAGATTGCATCAAGTGTGGGGTAAGCAAGCAAATGCTTATGAATTATGTTTTGTGCATGCTTGCAATGTATATGAGTGACCGTAAAATACTATTCTTGATTGACACACATGCTGATAAATGTAGAACCGCAAAAGATCTTTCTGATAAAAGGCTTGTGAATCTTCACATAGGTGATGTCTGCATATTGTGTAACCTGTGATGAAATTTTTCTGACCTAAGGTTACTATTCATCCCATGAAAACTCAAAACTGCAACACTTTCCTTTTTGAGATTTTCATAAATTGAAAGGCTTCCTTTTTAGTAAGTTTGTAACCTAAAAGTACTTGCTTACCATCATAATAACAACAAAAAAATGATGATAGTGATTTTGGTGTCCATATTTTATTGTTAAATTGTGTTTAATTTATTTAGTTAAAAGTTGTATTTCTAAAAAATTATGTCATGGGAGTTCAGACAAGTGACAACCTAACAGGCCCATGCCAGACAAGCTCATGTCCATCACGTGAGCGATAAATCAACCTCACTAAATGGCTCACTATGTGGTTTAGTCAGAGTATAGGCCCAAACCCAAAAACTAGCCGTCAAAATTTAATTCTAAATCTTGCTTGGAGTGTAGGCCCAAACCTTACTGAATGGCTAGCTACATGGTTTAGTCGAAATATAGGCCCAAACCAAAATTCTGGCAGGCGGAATTTATTTTTAAATCTTCCAACTTCTTTCATTCAGCTATAAATCCGGAGGCATTTGATTTCACTGTTGAGCATGTGTGATGAAAATTGCAACGTGTTTATCTCTCACACACATACACCTAGTTGATGTCAGAGAAAACTGTCATCTTTTGGTAAATCTAATTGCTTTGTGGGGTATTCTATCTCTAGGAATGCAGAATATCTTCATACATGACCGATATTTCTTATGCAGGAAAATGCTCCTGAGACTCGAGACTTATGAGGATGAGGATTTGCTCATTAGAAATTAAAAGATTGAGTTCATGTTTTGGTTGTTGAATTGTAAGTTTGAAGGCGAAACTTGAACATAACATGTAATGCTTCGGTTTGATTATGAGTGCATGAAAGTGTAATTTAGTAGCAGGTTGGTTCTTCTTGCACACAAGGCCTTGGCTTGCCAGGTTCTTGACTCATATAACTTGGTCTAGTGAGACCAAGCTAGATGGAGTTATGAAAATATTCGGTCTAATTTGAAAGGCAACACGGGATTGATGAGCCATTTAGGTCATATTTCAGATGATTATTAGGACATCTTAAACCATCTTTATTTCTTCAACTTCAAATTTATAGAAAAAATAGCATCTTTTTACAATAATCTTTTAAATTTTTTTCATTTCCAACCATATACTTGAAAATCTCTAACTTCAAATAATTTATAACTATATTTCCTATGATTATCGTTTTAAATCATTTTTATAAATGATTTAAAATAATAAAACATGGTAAAGATAAAAAAATGACTAAAATATAAAAATGTGGTTTAAAAATAGATTAATAAGTAAAGAAAAGTTTTGAAGGAGAATGAATAGTAATCCTTTAAATATAAAGGAGTTTATTATTGCTTCAAAAAAAACTTCATATTTGAAGCAAGCAATGGAGTTTTGTTCTTTCAAACTCTATATAAAACAATTGGTATCGTTGTACTATTCCATTAGCAAAACAAACTACATATACAACAAGAAGGAAATGCTAATAAGGAAAGGGCCAATAAATGGGAAGGAATGACAGCAAGAATCAAGGACAGTACATGGAAACATATATACGATTGGAAGAGAATTGAGGAAAGAATTGTGGTTTCCAATACTCCTCCTTAAGTTGGTGCATGCAAGTTTCGAATGCCCAACTTGACCAGTAACACCCGTAAGGAATGAGAGCCAAGAGGTTTGGTGAGCGAGTCGGTGATCTGCTGTTTTTCGACACGTTCGCGAACAAAGTAGCAGTCCATTTCAACATGTTTCGTCCGCTCGTGAAAAACAGGGTTGTTAGCTATGTGCTTAGCCGCTTGATTATGACATAACAGAGGTGTGGGGCCTACTGCAGCGACATTAAAATCTTTCAGCAACCAACGAACCCATACAACTTCACTAACAGCCGTGGCCATAGCCTGGTATTCTGCCTCAGCAGACGATCGGGATACAACAAACTGTTTCTTGGATTTCCAAGAGATTGGAGCTCCCCCCCCCCCCCCCCCCCATAGCACGTAACCTGTTCTTGATCGTTTGCTGAGAGGGCATCCGAGCCAATCAGAATTACAATAAGCAACGAGGTTTGTGTCACCCCTGTGGGATATTCACGGAGTAGGCTATATCTGGACGAGTAACTTGCAGGTAAAGCAAACGACCCACAAGCGTTCGGTATTGACTTGCATCAACCTCTTCTTCTTCTTCTTCAACCTCTTCTTCCTCTTCTTCCTCTTCTTCCTCTTCTTCTTCAACCTCTTCTTCCTCTTCCTCTTCCTCTTCCTCTTCCTCTTCCTCTTCCTCTTCCTCTTCCTCTTCTTCTTCTTCTTCTTCTTCTTCGTCTTCGTCCTCCTCCTCCTCCTCGTCTTCTTCTTCTTCTTCTTCTTCTTCTTCTTCTTCTTCTTCGTCCTCCTCCTCCTCCTCCTCCTCCTCCTCCTCCTCTGTCAAGCTTTGAGTTTGGTTCCATCAGGAATGAACTAGGTCGACACCCTTTCAATCCACTATCTTCAAGAATGTCCAATGTGTATTTTCGTTGGCTAAGAACTAGGCCTTCTGACGTTCTTGCAACTTCTATCCCTAAAAAGTACTTCAAAGGACCAAAGTCCTTTATGCTAAACTCTCTGTCCAGGTGCCACGTACATTTTCCCATCCTTGTAAATGAATAACGAATGGTCTGCCTTTGACTGTGTATAACCGAGACTAGTGAGCGACTTGGTGAATTTGTGATACCAATTTCGAGACGCTTGCTTCAAGCCGTAGATCGATTTCTTGAGTTTACAGACCCTTGTTTCATTCTTTTTTGAGAACCCTTGTGGGATCTTCATGTAGATCTCTTCTTCTAAGTCTCCATGCAAAAAGGCGTTGTTTACATCGAGTTGTTGAATTTCCCAACCCCGTTTCACTGCAATGGCAAGGAGGGTCCGTACGGTTACTAATTTAGCAACGGGAGCAAACGTGTCGTGATAATCCACTCCTTCCATTTACGTAAAGCCTTTAGCCACGAGTCTCGCCTTGTATCTTTCAACCTCACCGCTTGGTTTGAACTTGATCTTGTAAACCCATTTTGAGTCAATGGCATTCTTTCCCTTGGGTAAATTTTCAAGAGTCCATGTGCTATTTCGTTCAAGAGCTTGGATTTCCTTCCTCATGGCCTCTTTCCAATTTGATGAAAATATTTTGGCTCATCATGATTACCGATGGCCGATAAAAAGGCTTTGTGAGTGTTAGAAAAATGCTCATAAGAAACATAATGAGATAAGGGATGTACCGTTTACAGATCTTGATTGGAGGCGGGTTGTGTGTGGTCAATCCATGGGGGGAGGTCAACTTGATAATCTCTCAAATGTGTTGGTTGCATTCTGTGTCTTTTTGTCTCCCTTCTTCGACTTCTTGATGCGTAATGGGATCCCCTTCATGTGGTCCCATTTGAATATTGTTTTCAACTTGCATGCCTTGATTTTCTTCAACCAACTCTTCCACATTTTCAATTTCCTCAATTTCATTTGTTTGCATGGGAACACCACATGTCTCCATATTTTCCATGAATCCTTCACGTTCATTTTCAGTTTGCTCATTTTCATTGATTTGCATGGAAACTCCCCTTGTCACCATATTTTCAATAGGATTTTTATGCACTTCAACATATTCAGATATTGGATTCGGGTGTTCAAATATCTCTTGTTCCATGTTATTCAATTCCACCTTGGAAAAGGGAAATAAATCTTCAATAAATCTCACATCTCTTGTCATCACTGTCTTCCCTTGTTCTAAGTCATATATTTTATATCCCTTTTTACCAAAAGGATAGCCTAAAAAACACCCGGTTTTCCTTTTGGTTCGAACTTGTCCCCGTTTGTTCCGGTGTTTTTGTAGTAGGCTAAACAACCAAAAATTCGCATGTGGTCGTATTCGGGATGACTTCCAAATAGAATTTCATACGGAGTTTTGTTGTTTATGGCCTTGGATGGTAACCGGTTTACAATGTACGTCGCCGTTAGGATGCATTCCCCCCAAAAGGTTGTGGGAAGGCTTGCTTCAAACCGCAAAGCCCGTGCAATCTCTAAAAGGTGTCTATGCTTTCTCAACTACTCCATTTTGTTGCGGGGTATGAGGGCAAGTGGTCTCTAGGATGATTCCTCGTTCCTTATAAAAATTGTTCATGTGATTTGACACAAATTCCCCACCATTGTCACACCTAATCCTCTTAATATTCTTTTTAAATTGTGTTTTTACCATATTGTAAAAAATGATTAAACAAGTGCTTGCTTCGTGTTTATGTTTGAGCAAATAGACCCATACCGACCTACTACAGTCATCGACTATCGTTAAGAAATAATTTGCCCCAGTAAGTGACGGTGTTCTATATTTGCCCCAAATATCGCAATGTATCAAGTCAAAGCATTCATTAGTTTTAATGCAACTAACTGGAAATGGTAATCTAGTGAGTTTGGCCTTATTGCATGAGTCACAAACTTTGTCTTTAAAATTCAAAGAAACACCTTTAAGAAAGCTAACATGAGATAACTTTACTTTAGATGCATGTCCAAGTCGTTTATGCCATGAGTCAATTGTCACCATCATCGCTTGCCTTTCTTCTCTTATCCCCCTCATTCGATAGAGACCACCATGACAGTCACCCGCTCCAATCAAGCTCCCTGTCTTCAGATCCTGCAATGAAAAAAATTCGGGAAAAAAATGTCACGGCACAATTAAGGTCTTTAGTTAATCTTCGGATGGATAAAAGATTGATTGTAAAATTTGGCACAAAAAGAACTCTCTTGACTTCTAATCCTTCATGGAAATACAAATCGCCTTTTCCATTCTCCATTTGGGATTGTAACGGGCCTTTCGAACGTGCTCATAGTCAAGTTTTTAAGCAGGTGCCCTTGGTGGGTTATGTGTTCGGTTGCTCCCGAGTCCACAACCCAATCATTATCGATCTTTGTTCTACCTGCCATGTTGGCAACAACCGGTTCCTCTTGGTTTCCTCCAAATAGTTTCAGAAAACTTGTGTATTGCACTTCTGTCATGCCCGGTATAGGACATGATTTTGTCTCTACCATGGCTGCTCTTGGCTTGTCCTTTTTTCCTTTTCCTGGCCACCATTCCGGGTAACCAATCCTTTTAAAACACCCATCTTTCTCGTGCCCATCTCTTCCACAATGACTGCATTGTATAACTTTGTCAGCTTGAAGACTCTTATAAGTCTTTATCCATCTCTTTTCTTGATGATTTCGTGTCTGTTCTCGCCCACCTTGAGAACTGGCTTGAAAAGCTGCTGCCTCACGAACGGACCCTTTTAATGTAGAAATGGTACGTTGTTGTTCATCTTCTGCCACAAGGTGATAGACTGCACTTAAACTTGGTGTTGGTTTCATTGCCAATATTTGGGTCTTAATAACACCGAACTGATCATCAAGCCCCATTAAGAACTCGTAAGTTCTTTCCTTCTCTTTCAGTTCAGTTAGCTTCTTTCCAAGTCCACAAGTGCACCCATTGCATGAACGAGGAATAGGCAAGATCGATTCCATCTCATCCCACAAGACTCGCAATCTTGTGTAATAAGCCGAAACCGTCGTGCCGTCTTGTCGGGTCGCATTTAGTGATTGTTTCAGTTCGTATGCCTTAGGAGCGCTTTCTTTTCCGAACCGTTCCTTCAAATCCGTCCAGATTTCACATGCCGTTTTGGCATATTTTACGCTGTTACGAATCTCCTTCTCCATGGCTGTAGTTAACCAGCCTTTGATCATAGCATCACAATGCATCCATGGTAGGTATTTGTCTGATCCTCTCTCCGGCATCTCGATTGAGCCATCGATAAAACCGGTTTTGTTTTTGGCGAACAAAAAATTCATCATTTCCTGTTCCCAATCGCTGTAGTTCTTGTCGGTAAGCACATCGTTCACGTGCATTTGCTTTGGGTAGTCGGAAGCGTGTATATAAAAAGGAGAGTTGTGGTTGAATGCCTCTCCTTCCTCCTTGTTCTTCTCTGGATTGTCTCCTGCCATGTAAAACAATTAGAAGTAAAATTTTTTTTTTTGTGTCTTGGATCTGTTGCTCTGATACCATAAAACAGTTGGTATCATTTTACTATTCCATTAGCAAAATAAACTACATATACAACAAGAAGGAAAGGCTAATAAGGAAAAGGGCCAATAAATGGGAAGGAATGACAGCAAGAATCAAGGACAGTACATGGAAACATATATACGATTGGAAGAGAATTTAAGAAAGAATTGTGGTTTCCAATACTATATATGAAGTTCGAAGCACATGATTAGAAAGGGTCTGGATTATTGTAGAACCAATTTTTAAGTAATTATTTTTATATTATGTCATGTTAACAATATTTTTTTTGTTTTATTAAATGTTAAAATTAAGGTATTGTATTATTAAAGTATATAAAAATGTTGTTTGTTTGATCATTAAGAACATCCATGATGGTTTAATATTTACACGGTTTTAAAATTGACATTATCATAATATCATTATATATTATCAATCTATAAATAACTTTTTTTATACTTTGGAAATACTAAATCTTAATTTTAAAGAAAAATATAAAGACAATAAAATTAATAATGACTTTTGAGTTGAAATGACTTAAAAGCAACCAAATATTGGTTTAACTCCATATTTATGCAACAACATTTATATCTTTATGATATTATGCATCGAAATTACTTTTAAAACAATTTATGTAACGACGTTTGAACTTGTTATCGAAAAATGTAACAATGTTTTTCATTTTTTTTTATCAAATAATGCAATGAAAGCATATTTAACACAATTTATGCAATAATTAATGTTTGAACTTATTACACAAAGATGCAACATAATTTATGTGGTCATCTATTGATCTATTGTACATCACTACATATCTATGCATACAAAAATTCACTTTATCAAATTCAATTCCGTAATAAAATAGGGTTACACCGCAAAATTTATCATTTTTTATACAATTCTGTTACAATTATTTTCGTAATAAGTTTTATTGTAATCTTTGTTTTATTCCGACAAGAGATAGTAGTGGGTTAGACTAAGAATTTGTGGTCACTATCTTTAAAAGTTTGTTATCTGTCAAGACTAAAAAAACTGCAATGACTTTAATAGAGATCACCGTCAGGTAATTGGTGATAATCATGGAGATTAGAAATAACATTTTAATATAAAATTAATCGATATATGTTGTAAAAATTTATCATTTATGTTAAACAATCATCCAATCATGCGGTGAATATTAATTGAATATAGTTAATGATGATCAAATTCGTACAGTGAAAATTGATCATTTATATTAAACGTTTAATTATGAATCCCACATTATCCTCAATCATCTAACGTTAATCATTGTTTATGTATTTGTAGTTTTTTTAACAGGAAACGAGCAAAATGATTTTAGCCCGATACAAAAAAATTTATAATAAACCAATAGAAACAAAAAATATCATTGAAATGAGGTAAGCTTTTCATCCAACTCATATAACAAAGACGGTGACAAGAATTTTTTTACACGTAGTTGTGCCACTTAGGATTTTTTAAAAATGTACAACAAATTAATAAATTACTAGATAAATAAGTAGATTAAATGTTGTATATTTCGATAAACAAGTTCAAACATTATTGCGTGTTAAAAATAATTCTGTTGCATAAGTTGGTAAAAGAAAGAAAATTTGTTGCATATTTTGATGGTCAATTCAAACGTTAATGCATAAATTGTGTTAAAAATTATTTCATTACATAACTTGATAAAAGGTGAAAACTCGTTGCATAAATACGTGGTTAATCCAACAAAAATCTAATTAAAAATTTATGCCCCCGTATGAATTTGCAATGATGGTGTTATAATACATGTATTATACCATTACTAAGGCCACATGGAGTGATATGGCAAAGTGTTCGGTACCGAGGGCAGCATCCTGGGAGCACCCCGGGGCCTCCATGGCGTCGGCACCATTAGCACGACATTGGCATTCCAATGTTGAGCCATTCAACTCAATTTTAGTATTTATTATTCAACTTAATTGAATAAGGTTCTCCTGTGTACCAAGCAATATTCCGTGTATCCAACGTACCCCACATATGCAAGGGTATTTTCTTAATTACAGCGACCATTCACATTACTTAATTGATCATTGATAGTATTTATTTGATCATTTATAACACTTATTTGAACATTCACATAAATTATTTGACCATACACGATATTTATTTTATCATTCACAATAACTATTTGACTATCCACATTTCTTTGATCACTCACAATATTTATTTGATCATTCACAAGAATTATTTGACCATTCACACTTCTTCTACGCTTATTTGATCATTCACAACACTTATTTAACTATTTACACTTCTTCTACACTTATTTGATCATTCGCAACACTTATTTGATCATTCACAAGAATTATTTGACCATTCACATTATTTATTTGATCATTCACAACACTTATTTGATCATTCACATGAAATATTTGACCATTCACAGTATTTATTTCATCATTCACAATATTTATTTGATCATTCACAACACATTTTTTTATCATTCACAAGAATTATTTGGTCATTCACAGTACTTATTTGATCATTCACAACACTTATTTGATCATTCACAAGAATTATTTGACCATTCACAACTCTTATTTGATCAATTAAGTGTTGTGAATGATCATTTTATAAGTATCATGAATGGTCAAATAATTCATGTGAATGATCAAATAAGTGTTGTGAATGGTCAAATAAATACTGTGAATGGTTAAATAATTCTTGTGAATGATCAAATAAATGTTGTGTGAATGATCAAATGAGTGTAGAATAAGTGTAAATAGTCTAATAATTCTTGTGAATGATCAAATAAATACCGTAAATGATCAAATAATTTTTGTGAATGATAAAATAAGTGTTGTGATTTGTGAATGATTAAATAAATACTGTGAATGGTCAAATAATTCTTGTGAATGATCAAATAAGTGTTGTGGATGATCAAATAAATGTAGAAGAAGTGTAAATAGTCAAATAATTATTGTGAATGATGAAATAAGTACCGAGAATAATCAAATAATTCATGTGATTGAAATACGTGTTGTGAATGATCAAATAAATACTGTGAATGGTTAAATAATTTTTGTGAATGATCAAATAAGTGTAGAGGACTTGTGAATGGTCAAATAAATGTTGTGAATGATCAAATAAAGAAGAAGTGTGAATGGTTAAATAATATTTGTGAATGATCAAATAAGTGTTGTGAACGCTAAAATAAGTGTAGAAGAATTGTAAATAGTTAAATAATTCTTGTGAATGATCAAATATGTGGTGTGAATAATCAAATAAGTATTATGAATGATCAATTAAGTAATGTGAATGATCAATTAAATAACATGAATGATCATTTTATAAGTGTTGTGAATGGTCGCTGTAGTCACGTGATCGAGTCATTTTATATAGACTTTAATGTGTTTAAATGATATTATTTTATATATAGGTTTTAGTATAATGCTACATTTAATTGGTTATTTATAATTTGAAGGTTGGATTAAACTAAAGATTAAAAAGAGGAAGATCAAGCCCAAGTAATGAGTCGTCTGTATCCAAATCAAGAGAAACTCACCTCAACCCTTGAGTCCTAGGACTCAAGGTAGGACTCACTTGTAGCGTCCAGGCATAAAGGCCACACTCAAACCATGAGTCCTAGGACTCATGGTAGGACTCATCCTTTTAATTGATGCGAACCCTACGGTGGGTTTTAATTATAAATATTGAAGGAGCACCGCATCACAAAACACACTCAAATCAAAACACGCTCAGATTCACTATTCACGCAGAAGTTTTTTTCCACCGTTTCAATGTAGTCGGTGCGAGACCCAGCGGCGGAGGGTTAGGGTTTGGTTTCTTTTTTGCTTCATTATTTTAATAATCAATCCAACAACTACGAAACACGTTCCTGACAAGTTTGATGTTTCGTACAAGTTGGTTGATGATCATATAATTATAGTTCAAGGGTTTGTTTATTAGCTATGTATTTGTGTTTTTACGTTAACGTATTATTGTGACGAACGACATGTTTTAATTAATTTTCTGTGTGATCATTATTTTAATATATTGTTCTGTTCGCTTCAATTTCTATCTTTATTGCAAGGCGAGTCGTAGCCGTGTTACATGTCGTGCCGAGCTCATTAGATTAGGAGTTAAGACGGACTGTGAACATGACACGATTCGTGCTCAAAATACGGATTGCGATAGATGTGATTGTCATAACTATGTCTATGTGGTTACGTTACAAAGATAATTAATCGGAATCATAAATTTTTAATTTAGTAGCAACCCTAGGTCGATTATCCATAATTTCACCCAATTCCTAAATCCGAAGTCGTTGGTGTTCTTCTTTAAGTTTTCGTGACAAAGCTATAATTAATTTTTCAAAGTTTCGCTCAATCACTTCCTTCCGTCAATTAGTTTAATAATTCGTTTTTATTATTAGTTTAAAACTATCATAGAATAATATTGATAATCACATGCTCCCTGAGGAGACGATCCCACTTACCCTTAGCTATAAGTTAAGGTGATTGGTGTTTTTATAAATTATTTGAACGCTTTACGACAAGCTTTATAAAAAATGGCGCAGTTGCCGGGGAGCTAGTGCGCTTATTAATTTTGTTTAACGGTAGTTGTTTAGGTTTACTTTGTTTTATTTTACTTTTTCGTTAATTTTATTTAGTTTTTTGTTAATGTTATTTAGTTTTTTTAATTTTGTGTTTTATTTGTTATTTAATCGTTTGGAATGAAATCTTCGTATTATTATTCTAATGATTCAAAATTACTATCCATCCAAGCGTAGTTACTCGGACTATGATAATCATGATTGTTACTATTTTAGTTGTGATTCGTGCAATCGATGGGAACATTATCCAGTTTTTAATGAATATTATGATAATTATTACCCATCTTCGCGACAGTCGTATGATGAAAATCGATATTGTGAAGAGAATTTCATGAGGGAATGCATGATATTTATGGAGGCAAACACCAAGCATCTCCAATGTCTTGTGAACACATGGGGACAAATCACCGAAGTATTCATAAAACAAGAAGCTGATATGGAGATATACATGGAGCTAGATGATGACTTTGATGATGAGCGAGGATGCGAGCATCAAGATTTCCATAACGTCCTCGGAATTATTGAACTCTAATGAGGAAGAGAGTCGAAAGTGAAGTTGTAATAAAAGATCTGCTACAACCATCAACGAAGACAACTCCATATTTTGAACTCCCTTATTTTAATTATTATTTAAAAAATTTTATGCCTGAAACTAGCTCTAATTCAATGCTAATCGTTTTTCATGATATTTCAGTTACTTAATGGAGTACGAATCGCACGAAGGGGAAAACCGATAAACTATCCGGGTAATGTGTGTGGACAAGGTGATAAACCACCTTGAAGAGGTACCGTCTGGCTGAAGACGTAAAACTAAGCGCTTCTTGGGAGGCATATCAATGAACTTTGTGGGTGTGTTCAACAGAAACTCTCACGAGACTATAACTCGTCCACCCGGGCTACCAGGGGGTTTAAAGGCTTGTTGCACAAGCTAAATGCTATTGTGATCCCTACGAAAGTGAGGTTTAGTATATATTTCTATTTTAAGTGTTCTAATTAGTTTTGCATGATTTTTAGTTTTTATTTTTGTGTGTTCACCCTTGGATAATAGTTGATTGATTAACCAGTTAAAAGTGGTTAAAAGTAGAAATGCACTGGTCTTATCTCCCTAATTTATTTTGATTTGAGCAAGTAACTTAAAATGATGATTCTAGTTAGGAAATAGATTGATACCAAGTGATATAGTGATGATCGAGTTAATTTAAAAATTATTAAAAAGAGTCATAATAAATGTGCATGCATGAGATTAATATTTTTTTTTGAGTATATTACATTTGTTTGTGGGTTCAAAGAATAAAACACTTTATCAAAACCAACGTTTCAAAAGACATCGATACACCTAAGCAATAAGGGGGAGTGTTGCAAATAAACCCGTGAGACGTAGATGCTTAAATTGTAAGGGGTGGCCTAACGAGTTCGGAAAAGAAGTCTGAGGGGTATTCTATACGTAACCCCTAAAGCCAACTGGTTTGGGAGCGGTTGATTAATTTTCCGTTACATGGACTCGTTAGAAAAGTCATGTTCAAACCGTTAATAAAATAACTCATAAGTGTGCTAAATAAAATTGTCAATGATGAGTGAGTTCATTATAAACGTCAAAACCGGTAAAATTGCATGCATGTAACCTTGAGAAAAAAAGGTGGCTTATGGTAAAAAATGTTTGGGAGGTAAAGTGTTGATAGCAGTTTTAACACAGTGTAATGGAAATGGATTTTTAGTTATTATCATGCATGGATATTTAGTATGAAGGCTATTACTAATTTGATAAATTAATTAGAGAGTCATTGATTTTATAATATGCTTGGTAAATGAACTTTGAGACATTAAAATCTGATTTAGTTTTCTTGCTCAGTACGATCAAGGTTTAAGTTGGTGAGGTTTGATCGGGTCATTTATATAGACTTTAATGTGTTTAAATGATATTATTTTATATATAAGTTTTGGTATAATGCTACATTTAATTGGTTATTTATCATTTGATGGTTGGATTAATCTAAAGATTAAATCGTCTGTATCAAAATCAAGAGAACCTCACCTCAACCCTTGAGTCGTAGGACTCACATATAACATCCAGGCATAAAGGCCACACTCAAACCAGGACTCATGGTAGGACTCATCCTTTTAATTGATGTGAACCCTACAGTGGGTTTTAATTATAAATACTGAAGCAACACCACATCACAAAACACACTCAGATTAGAACACGCTCAGATTCACTATTCACGCAGAAGCTTCTTTCCACTGTTTCAATGTAGTCGGTGCGAGACCTAACGACAGAGGGTTAGGGTTTGGTTTCTTTTTTTGCTTCATTATTTCAATAATCAATCCAACAACTACGAAACACGTTCCTGACAAGTTCGATGTTTCGTACAAGTTGGTTGATGATCATATAATTATCGTTCAAGGGTTTGTTTATTGGCTATGTATTTGTCTTTTTCTGTTAACGTATTATTGTGACAAACGATATGGTTTATTTAGTTTTGTGTGATCATTATTTAAATATATTGTTCCGTTCGTTTCTATTTCTATCTTTATTGCAAGACGAGTCGTAGTCGTGTTACATGTCGTGTCGAGCTCATTAGATTTGGAGTTAAGACGGACTGTGAACATGACACGATTCGTGCCCAAAATACGGATTGCGATAGATGTGATTGTCATAACTTTGTCTATGTGGTTAGGTTACAAAGATAATTAATCGGAATCATAAATTAATTAATTTAGCAGCAACACTAGGTCGATTATCCATAATTGCACCCAAACTCTAAATCCGAAGTCGTTGGTGTTCTTATTTTCTTTAAGTTTTCGTAACAAAGCTATAATTAATTTTCTGAAGTTTCGCTCAATCACTTCCTTCCGTCAATTAGTTTAATAATTCGTTTTTATTATTAGTTTAAAACTATCGTAGAATAATATTGATAACCACATGCTCCCCGAGAAGACGTTCCCACTTACCCTAGCTATAAGTTAAGTTGATTGATGTTTTTATAAATTATTTGAACGCTTTACGACGAGCGTTGTCATTACGAAAACACCCTTTCAGCTAAAAAAAAGAGGGACACGTATGAAAGTTTCAACTTTTGATCACAGTCCTTGTTTTTTTTTAATCTTGTGGCTTTGGAAGGGTACCTTTTTTGAACCCATATATATATATATATATATATATATATATATATATATATATATATATATATATATATATATATATATATATATATATATATATATATATATATATATATATATATATATATATAGACCAAAGATCAAGTGTGAACAAATTGCAAGTTGTGAATAGTGTGAACCAATAATATCATGACAAATCAACTTTTATTTAATTTCATTTTATTAAATTAATTAACTGCAGTTAAGGGTATTATTGTCTTTTGCAGACATTAGTAAAATGCAGATTATATTGGGTCAACAGAAACTTCCTGTTAAGTAGGCACATATTCAGGCTGCACCTGCTTCAAGGGCTTTCTTCAACGATCTCCCAAATTCGTCTAACCCTAATTTTTTACTTTGATGCTTACGTTTAACACTTTATATCCCCTACAGAGAACATTTACTCTGTTCTGCATTTTGAATAATTTCAAAAATAATATACGGCTGCAAACCGACGCCGTGTTTTCCCCCACGATTCCGGTGACCGTTTATACCTTGTTTCACACATCTGCATTTTTCAATCAACCTCTGCACACCTGCGTTTCTCAATCAAAATCTGCCCACGTGCGATTCCGAATCAATATCTGCACCTCTGCGTTTCTAAATCAATTGTATGATATGTTTCTTTGAATGTGTTGCAGCTACTATATCCATACATAAAATGTTATGAACTATGATGTTATCTGCTCTTCATATAATTCAACGAATATGTAAATGATATCTAAAAGTTCAAATAGCATGTAAATGCTTGGAGTGATCAATGAAAATAACATATAAATCTGATGCTTTTTTAATACACTTTAAAATCCCTAGTTACTGACGTTTGTGTTCAACGAAGTAATCATGTGGATATCAATTTTAGAGATAGAAGATAGATATTCCAGTTGTTTACATCTTTGATAGATTTCTGAAACACAGAGCCTCAAGAATAAAGCAGTATACCCATATATTTTTGCGGTCTGAAAGATGATAATAAGTTTTCTTAATGAGAATAATCATTCAAAAATCAGGATTTGGTGAGTATTGCAGTACTGCTTCAAATTTATTGATTCTCTTGTCCACGTTTTTGGGAAAACGTATATGCTTCTTTTGATAAGCTAAAACCTTTCTGACACAAATACATTAAAAGTCAACACCAACTCAACAGGATATAAATTATAGGTGCATTGCAGCCCAGTGGCTTAATTTCATGTATGGATAATAATTTGCAGGAAATAAAATGTTTAATGCAACTTTAGTGTGCCATATTAAGAATTCAGCTTCTGCATACAGTACCATGCGACCCATAATTAGAACCGTATAATATATTCACCATGATTTCTACAGATAAATGATAAGGTAAATGGGAACTTCTAGGACAACCATAGTAAGGCCACATTTCTCTCTTTATAACTTCTGGAATTGTAACTATGACTGCTCCAGCTGCATATTTACATTTGATTATTTGTCGCATATGAGGTTCCAGGCCCGGTGTTTAAAAGGAAATCAGATTATTTAAACTTGATAATATGTGCTTGTGCTCGTATGTAATTTTATCTCCGTCTTCAAGATTCATATATTTTACAAAATTTATCTTCTTATATCCATGTCCTTTATTTATAGCCAGAGTAATTGAAGAGATGTTTGGATTAGACAACTCATGCTGGAGTATGTAATATGTTGTTTTGATGTTGTGTTATTCACATTGCGCAAATTTGCAATCAATTTCAACATCACATATGGCACCACCTTTTGAGTCGGTAATTGCTAAATGCCTAATATTTGATCAGCTCTTTGTGGAATATGTATTTTTAACTAACAACCTATTGTAAATTATTAGGTAATTCAATTAACTTTAATCATCTTGAAGATGCGACATTATTTGATGATTATGTGCCTTCTACTGATGTTGATTCAATCAGTTTTGATGAATTCAATGATTCTTTAAGTGAGGATGATTACTCAGATATAGAAGCTAAAGGTTTGTGAAAAGCATTATGTATTTGTGTATGTTCCATTGTATTTTCTCGTTAAGCGCAAAGTTGTGTAACACGGAATGGGATTCTTGATGATGTATCTACTGACAATCTAAATGGTAAGGGTGGACAATATTGTTTTGATTCTGATGCTTCGGAAGCATATTTCAGCGATGATTTTGAATCTGGTTAGTTTTATTAAGTTCACAAAGCAACTTACTACTTACATATGTGTAAATTATACTTATATGTGATTTTAGTTTGCCTTCTTCGTTTGTGTATATCTCTTTGTTTGTGCAAGATTCTAATGATGTTGAGGTTCAACTACCTAATTTCGATAATGCGCAAGGTCCACCAGGTGCGTGCAACATTTATGGTTACATATTTTTAAGGAAAAATGACATCAAATAGCTCTGAACTTTCGACTTTGTATACATTTATGTAGTGAACTTCTTTTTGTGCACATTTGGTAGTCAAAGTTTCAAAATTGTTGCAATTTTGTAGCTGGCATACCTGTTAACCGGTTGCTTCCGGTTTTGATGCCTACGTGGGCAATTTTTTAATGATGTGACTACCCGTTTTAATATTATACCCGGTTTTATTTATGTAGCAACCCGTTTTTAAAAATCACCCGGTTACCCGGTTCTTACAAGTTGGACCAATCGTATGAAAAACGAACCGGGTTTATAATCGGGTGATTTTATTGCCACATAGATAAAACCGAGTATAATATAAAAACGGGTAGCCACGTCATTAAAAAATTGTCCACATAGGCATCGAAACCGGAAGCAACCTGTTAACAGGTACGCCAACTACCAAATTGGAACAATTTTAAAACTTTGACTACCAAATGGGCACAAAAAAAGTTCACTACATAAATGTGTACAAAGTCAAAAGTTCAGAGCTATTTGATGTCATTTTCCCTATTTTTAAACTAATATATCGTACAAATCGAAATCATGTTATGTGATTTTTTCATACGGAAACAAATTCGACTCCAACCAAAAGTTCCCCTGCATTTGTTTCTGAAGTGACATCCACCGATGCTATTAAATTTTGGATACCAGAATCCATCCTCAAACCAGTAATAGGGAACGTATACGAAACTCTTTCTGAAGGTGTCGAAGCATACAAGAAGTATGCTATTGAATATGGGTTTGAAGTTCGTGTCTATACTTATAGAGTTGTTAAAGATATGGTTGTGTTCAAGTATTATGTGTGCAATAAACAGGGTACACATCCAAAGGCTACACATCCAAAGGATACATATCTGAATCAGTCAATTCAAAAACTCCACGTAAACGAATAAGTATGAGGACCAATTGCCCTGCTTTTTTTTTTTTTTCGGTTTCATATAGCATCAAAAGGTAGTTATACTATAGATATGTTTGAGGAAAGACACAATCATACGATGGTTCATCCTGAAGATATGCTCTTTTTGAAGTCTCATCGTAAGATGAAATTTACTCATCGTACAATGATTCATGATCTCTCTACTTATAACTTAGGACCTACTAAAGTGCATCATATTTCTTCTCGTATGGTTAGAGGTTCTTCTAAAGTTGGGGCATCTGTGGAAGATTTTAAAATTTTCAAAAGGGATACTTTAAAGTACATTGATGATGCTGATGCCCAAATGTTGGTACAACGGTTTCACTATAAAAAAACTTGTGTTCCAGACTTCTCTTTTGATTATTCTTGTTGTCGTCCGTTTTTTGGGCATATGATGTAGCTAAACGGAATTACTATGTGTTTGGTGACATTATGTCATTTGATGTGACATTTAGAACCAACAAGTAAGATTATTACTCCCATTTTATTGTTGTGTAATTGTTGTGTTTGTCTTTGTGTTCACATTTTGAATCATATTAATATTTACACAGATATAATATGGTATTTGTCCCTTTCACTGGTATTGATAACCATTGGAAATGCGTAACATTTGGTGCTGGCTTACTTTCAACTGAATCCCAACTATCTTATTCTTGGCTCTTAGACGCTTTCTTGCGTGCTTTCGGTAAAGCACCTCATGTTGTTGTGACTGATCAAGATCCATCCATGAAAATAGAAATTAAAGAAGTATTCCCTAAGGCCCGACATGGCTTTGCATGTGGCATATCATGGAAAAACTTTCTAGCCAGGTTAGCTATACAATTAATTCATATTTTTTTATTCATTAATGATATGACATATTTTCTTTTTCCAAATACATTCACTTTCATAGGTTGGGGCAAAATTTTGCAAGGAAACTAATTTTCAGAAATGTTTGCTCAATTTGATATGGGATGAACTTATCGATCCCAAGTCATTTCAAGAAGGTTGGAAGAGTTTAACTAAAGAGTTTAGCTTGCATAAGAATCGTTGGCTGCACAAATTATATAAGATTCATCGATCTTGGATCCCGTATTTTTTCCAAAATACATATATGTCAGGCTTGATGCGTACAACATCTCGATCAGAAAGTGAAAACCGCTTCTTTCAACAACTAATGAGCCCCAACCTGACACTGTAAGAATTATATAGCCATTTTGAAACTGCTATGGAATTCCAACGGTCTAAACAACGATATAATGATCTTCAATCCTCCAACAAACATATTAAGTTGCAAACGAAGGTCTCATTTGAGAAGCAAGCTTCTTCTATTTATACGCTAACAATGTTCTCAAGAGTCCAAAATGAGATTGTCGCATCTGTTAGTAATTGTCTTAGTGTTAATTCATCCGTAGTTGATGCTGTTACGACTTACGTGGTAAGAGATATCTCGCAGGCCTCTACAATGTCTTATGAAAATCAAGTGACTCTTTCTTAATTTTTAATAACATTTTATGTTTCGGTACGAGCCATTAAACATGTATTATATCTTACTTTCATAAATATTTTAGGTGACCATCACACAAGATAATGGTAGTGTAAGGTGTACTTGCAAGCTTTTCCAAAGAAAGGGGTATTTATGTTCCCATTGCTTTTATATTCTTCGGATGAGTTGTGTTACAGAAATACCGCCCAAATATATTCTACAAAGATGGACAAAGGGTATTCTATCAACCATCAAAAAATCCACTCAGCATTCACACAGCCTTAATGCCTCTGAATCATTACAGGACGTTGTTAGAGATATAACAAACACATTTGATGACTATCTGAATATCTTCGTTGGCGATGATGTTGTTTTACAGACGTTCCAGAATGAACACAATGTCTTCTTGAAGCACTTCCATGCCCGTTTTCAAGATAAGTTGGTACCACTTTCTAGTCAGCGAACTATAGAGAAATTATTTGATACAAAGAAACCTGATGAAGAATCTATTCATGTCCCGCATGGCATCAGGAATAAAGGGTGTGGATCTCGTAAACGGATGGTTGGTAAAACGGAGTAGGCAAGAGTAAACGCAAGTAAACGTGAACGACTTTGTAGATATTGTAATAAACATGCGTTGCATGATTCTAGGAATTGTCCAGAAAAAACAAACAATGATGGGCTTGTCTTCTTTTTTTTTTTTTTTTTTTTTTTTTTTCCTTTTTGGTATACAGATGTGTTATTTTTGTAACTTTTGGTATACAAATTTGAGGCCATTTATTGATTTGAGTGCTTGCTTTACTTTAGTTTCGTACACAACCTTTACCCTTGCATGTTTATCCTCTACAATTGTCTTACTTAGCATTATATGAACCTTAAAAAAATTATGTAAAACCTACATACTGACACCTCTAACTACAAACATAGTTTCCTACTCCTGCATTTAAATTAAGGTCTCTTATCAATCAAGAATGCGTTGCTGTTTTCTTACACACACCACCTTATCTTAGCTACATCAATTCCAAATATGCATATTTCGATTTACCTACATTATTAACGTTATTTACAATTTACATCAACATTCTTGCATATTTATATTAATGATTACTAACACCTTGTTGACTGATTCAGGTTTCAAAACACTTTCTTAAATTGTAACAACCTAGCTTTTAACTGAATTTTTAGTTTCTGAGTTTGACATAATAATGTAATTTTAATTACATTTGTATTGTAAATTTAATTAAGTGATGAAATTATTTAATTAAGTTAAATATTATAAAGTATATCAACATACTTGACACGAATTATGATTGTGGCACACGAATAAAAGATTAGAAATTTAACCGTTTATGTAATTTATTTAAAAGTATTGAGAAATATATAATTAAAGTTAAATTGTATGTTATGTTAAATTATAAAGTTCAAATATTAAAAGAAAGAGATAAACAAAAGTTTAGTGCTGAAAATGAGAATTTTAGAAACTTAAGAAGATATATAAACCCAAAAATGAGATTCAATCCTCATTTCATCAACAAACCAAACTCTCTGCACAAATTATTCATCACTTACCGCTCCTTCTTCATATTCTCCAATTCATCCCCCAAATTCTTGCAACAAAACTTAAGAATCAAGTCAAGAAATTTCAAAGAAGCATCAATCAACAAATCCTACAAGATTTCGAGGCAAATATGCATCTTAAGTTGTTTTTCTTGGTACAATATGAAACCTACGGTTTCATGTGTTTTATGAAAGCAAAGAGTTACCTTCAAAACATCAAATTGAATCAAGTTTTAGTGTTACACATTTGAAATACATGACATGTATGTTTTAATTATGTGGATAATTGATCATGTTAGAAAGAAATAAAAACAAGTGCAGTGTGTGATATATGTGTTTGCATGTGTACCGAAACCCTACCTAAACTAGTGAGATACCGAGACCCATATGTGGGGGTATTACCCACACTATCGAAACCTACATATGTTGCTTGTCTACTGAAACTACAAGGAATATACTGAAACCATGAGACTACCGAAACTTATACCGAAACCTTGAAGGTTTCGGTAATGTACCGAAACATTTTAAATACGGAAACTCATGTGATAATACCGAAACCTTTGAAGGTTTTGGTAATATCACACAGTACCGAAACCAATTCTGTTTCTATTGTTTTCTCGGTTGAATGCATAAAGGTGTGCAGCAGTGTGTGTGTGTAGCATGTATATATATAGATATAATAGAGATGCGTGTATGTGTTAGTTTATTTGGTGTCATATGAGTTGAGATTGTAGAATTAACGTACCATATATTGTTCCAATTTCCATGTTCGGTCCCTTTGACCAAATAATCTCCAGTGAGATAAACTTGTTCCTTGTAAATCTGCTCATACGATTTGAACTCCTCATGAACTGATGGTGATGAAGGTGTATATTTAGGGACATCATTTGTTATCTTTGTCTTCCCTTTCCTGTCAAACTTCATGGTGCATTCCCAAACAAAATGCCCTCTTCCCTTACAATAATAACAACGGGATCTCCTCCTTTTCTTCTCCAATTCTCGTTTACTATCTTCGTAATATTTCATCTGCAATTTCTCGTCTTGTAACCGTTGTAATTTCCGCTTCATCCACGAACCATCTTTGATTCCTTCGAAATCTTGTGCATAATCAGTCAATGATTCAAACCTTGGTACTCTGCGCATACCTTCTGAACGAGTTCTGCAGAGTTTCTGTTCCATCTTTGGATCAATTTCTGTTGTTGCTAACATTCTCCCAGGTTTGCTCTGATACCAATGTTGCGAAATCTGATCCATCCTTTCGTTCGATCCCTTCTCTCTGTGTGAATCTCCAGAGAATTACTTTGCTGTTAATCATACGGATCACAAAGATAATCTTATATTTGCACATGGAGTAGGCGGGATTAAGATAGAAACAGATGCAGCAATTTATGTAATCCCTTATGTGCAATATTTTCCTGAAATTAATCTTAATCTCCTAAGTTTGAAGCAATTATTGCTTCAAGGTTTCGAGATTAAGATAGATGATTTAAAGTGCACTCTTACACACATGTTTGATCCCAAGAACAAACATGATGACACCGAAGTTTTTGAGGAAACAAAGGGTATGAAACTTCAAGATAGGTATCTCACTCACTATTTTGAAGAGTTAGACAAATCTGCAACACTTGAGAAAGATGAGAAATCTGAATGTATTGCTAAAGAAAAGAAGGAGGAAACATGGGAAGTTGTTTCTCTTAAGGTGGAGACAATTGATGAATTTATAAACTTCCTGGATTTGATCAATAACAGCAAGCTTATAATGGAAAATAAAGATGTTTTTAAGAAAGTTTTTGAAAGGAGTCTTGACTGGTACCATAAGAACATTACCGGTACCACACTTAACATACCTCCTAAGATGTTTGGAGTGTATGTTTGTATGTTTGATTTATACAAAATTGTGGAGAGCAATGGTGGATATGATAAGATTACAAGTAAGATGCAATGGAGAGGAATTGCAAATGCACTTGGTTTCCCAAGCTATTATGAGGATGGACTTAAGGAGATCTATGAAACCTACATGCTACACCCTCGGAGTTACTATGAGTTTACTAAGAGAGCCCGTGAGTGGGAGAAGAAATATGCAGCAGAAAGGATGCATATTGATACTGCAACAAGAGGATTTGCAGCAGAAGGTTTTGCTGACCAAAGTGGGACAGCAATGAAGAAAGAAGAGAAGGCAGAGGATGCAGCAAGAGATGTAGAAATGGGTCTCAACAGCAGTTCAAGTGGAAACGAAGGCAAAGCAAAAGACTGTGATGACTATGTGATCATTTGAAGAATATTGTTATGTTTATAACATTTAGGGGGAAAATGTTGGATGTAAATATTATAAACATAAAGGGTCTTATGTATATTATTTATTAAGTATAAGGTGCTAATATGTAATTAGGTGTTAGGCTTGTATACGTACAGATAGGGCACCGGTTTGTAAACGGTCACAACGATTAGAAAAGAATACACCGGTTAGAGTAGCAGCGATTAGAAGCCTATATATATGTATCTGTAATGTAAAACAATTAGTTCCTTCGTATGTATGAAAGTATAGATACATACTCTGTATTTTGTGTGTTTATAAAATATGTATTCTGGAGATTCACACAGAGAGAAGGGATCGAACGAAAGGATGGATCAGATTTCGCAACAGTATGTGCTATGATTGACAGAAACATCAAGATATATATATATATATATATATATATATATATATATATATATATTTATATATATATATATATAGGGAGGTTCAATGGAAAACCATCATGCACCTGAAAACTTGTGAAAACCGCACTGCACCACCACAAATGAATCAAATTCCCCGCGTGATGCATCAAAATCCCACGTGATGCATCAAATTTCCCACGTGATGCATCAAAATCTCGTGTGATGCATCACCTTATTTACGATCATGCCACCGCATTTTTCATGAAATGCACCAAATCGGACGGTATGCGTAGGTTTCCATAGTTTTCAGGTGCATAGTGGTTTTCCATTGAACCCACCCATATATATATATATATATATATATATATATATAATATACATGTGAGAGGTGTGTGAGTGCTCTGAGAATGAACCAACCCACTAACATTAATTCTTTAATAAAAATAGTGTGAGCGTGTGCTAAATTTGTGTGAAGAATTTTGGGACTTGTGATAATAAAATAAACACAACAGCATTGTCTTTTACATTGCATGCAACATTTATATTTACATGGAGTTACATATTGCATTCAACTAAACCTATATAATTGTGTGATCATGAATAATTAGATGTAAAAACACAATTATGATTTATATAAGGTTTAAAAACCTATAATCTTTTAGTTTAAATATTAAAAGCTGATATTATAATATAAAATGACATAAAAGCCACACATGTCCATGAAAAAGGACATAAATGTTTATGAGTTATCAGAATCAGATCAATTAAAGTTTAAAAGCTGACTTTCTTGCTATGATAAATTCTGGAGAGGTTCAGATAATTTCTGAACAAAGTAATAAAAGTATAAAAGATAAAGTACTGAAAGTGGGTCAAAGATTATAAAGTAAAGCCAAAGTCCAGAAAGACAAAGATTAAAGTTATATCCTGAGATAACTCAGGTGGTGGAGAAATCTGCTTGATAAAGTCTATAGCTCAGACTAAATTCAGTAAACCTGTGAGTTATAGATATTTAGTTTTACATGCTAGATTCCGGTTGAGACATATTGTTGATGATAGTTTATCTTGGCATTCATACATGCTCAGCTGGATTGTGACCTGTGCTCACCATGGTTCGGTGATGCCATGTGGATCATGATGGCTATTTGACTTATCATTCTGCATAAATTGTACTTACAGTTGAATTCAGTCATTGTTATAAGTTGATATTGATATCATGACCTTGTTTATTTATGCTTACATCATTGCTCGTATCTTTGATGTATTGATTCAACTTAGCATGATTAGCCTTGTCGGTCTATTATTCTAGACCCTACTATGTCACCAGTTCTATTGAACTTGGTATTGATTACTCCGATGATCCCCCCACGAGGTTTGCTGGTAGCTAGCCCAGTATGAGTGGATAGCTTCCACTAAAAGCGTGAGCGTGGCCTGGACATCATCCAATTCTGATTTATTATGTCTCAATCATGCGTGGCTGTAGCAGCAGTCAAGATATATCACGCTGAACCCCACTATCCGCTTGTTGAAATGCATGTAATCTGAAAATCTATATTCTCACTAACCATTGCTTATAGTTGTTGTTTAACCTTTTTTACAGGAAAAGACAAGGGAAAAGCACCTTCCAGGTCTTACAAGATCAAATGAAGTTTTTCATAGACCATTACTCAAGCGACCTTTTGGTACAGCTCTGAAGATGATAAATTGTGGTGGTCGGGGTAGAATTGCTTTGATAGTATGATGATATGTATTAGATTAGTCTTGTACCGTTAATAAATTTAATTTGAAAACTCTAACTCGGACTAAAATTGTATTAAACTTATCCTAAAATGTTTGTACTATAATTTGAAATTCCGCACTTAATTACTCTATCTTAGTTATAATTGATATCGTATTGCAAATTGTGGGACCTAGACGCTGAGGACTGCCTCGTAAGGGGAGGTCTTCATATAAATACATCTGCAACTTGTGCCAGTCATTTCTCTTTCATATACAAAATCCAAACTTTGCCAACTTGTACAACATAATAATTTTATACTCTTCTATTTACCATCTCTTGGTTTTCTTTTACTTAACAAAGATCACTTGAATATATAGACCCGTTTCGGCTAAAAAAATTTCATTTGAAGCTTTGTGTCGAATGCTTTTTATTATCACAATATCCAACCTTTTCCAGTTGGTATTCCATCTTAAATGCACCGCCTTTCTCTTTTTCCCCTCCATTTTTGCAAATGCTTCTTGACCTGCACTCAGATTTACTTAAACTGAATTTGCATATACTTGTAGATACATTATATTTATTAATTTAACACTACTTGAATGCCCTTTTATTGTAGGAGTAACTTATCAAACTCACCAACCAACCGTATTAGCTTCTACCTAATGCACCTACTATGTAATTGTTGTAATCAGTGCATCCCTTTTCATACTCACCCTATCCGTTCCTAATTTACCTACTTTTTTTGAATGTTGGCTTGCACCTCTTGCTTGCAACTTTTCTTTCATATTTATTTAAACTTTAATATACTATTAATTATAAGCTATGTTATGCATCTATTACTACATATTATATATGGCTATTTCTGTCATCTATAAATCAATCAATATGGGTATTAATCTCTTGCAGCTAGTCATGTGTTTGATAAAATATTGCGATACATATATCTGTCATTTATTGAAACCTACGATTTTCATTTGCAAAAAAACATACAAATAGCATTTCAACCACCTGCAAAAATTGATAGTATGTAGCGTTCAAAATTTTAAACCGACAAAGGATCATTTAATAAACCGACAGTATCCACACACTTGAATTGTGATAGTGTTCCAGGTCCTATTTCATTATTTCAACCTACTGGTATGCCGCATTATTGCATCTTCCTTTAGCTTTTCCTTTGTACCAGCATCCAACTGCATGTATGACATGGTTTCCTCGATTATCTTCCGTTTCATTTTATTGTCATCATTCATTAAAATCTTGCTAACATACTTCCTCCGTAGGTCGATCACTTGTTGCTTTTGATCCTTTCCTTCAACCTTTAAATCGGCATCCCAGTGTTGCACATTCTCTCCCTTAAAGGTTTCCATGTGCCTCATTGCGAATACCCCACAATCGATTGTGTTTCTCTCTGTTCTCCACTTCATTCCTATTCTCTTTGGCTCTTTTCCTTCTATCCGACTTGCACTTGGATGATGAACTTCTTTCAGATAACGTGTACAACATTCACCCTGCAATTGAATTGCCATTAGTGCACATTCTCATTTATAAACTTTATAAAAATTGTAGTTATATAACAATACACTTACAAGCAGGTTAGGGAGATTGCCATACTTTAACATTGAACACTCTGGAAACACAACCTCATCAATAATATAAACAACACTTGCTTTTAGATCGAACACAATTTAGTAGTATAATGATGTCATATTTATAGTGAAAAACACATGTACCATCAAATTTTGTATTAGCAATATTCACACCATAATGGCCCTACACCCTACATTTTTATTACTAAACCAGTAATATACTAATTTTGGGTGTTCGCCCTACATACCAATTGTTGTAACACCCCTCCCGATCCCGGAAATGCCACGTCAATTCAATACACAGGTGGCTTATCGCAATAGCTCTATTATGCACACGTCACAGGATAAACTAGAATCCACTATTAATTTAAAACTTTTACATAAACACAATCAACATATAATCCGCTGACTACATAATCCCAAAAGCTGCTAACATAATTAACACTGATTAGATCATTACACAAAACTAACACCAAGCTCCCCAGATGATTCCCGATCCCCGCAATCCCCTGATCAGCAAACCCAGCTACTCATCTCTTCCCCTGATACCCTGAACACGGAAGACTCGAATACGTAAGCTCGAAAGCTCGTGAGTACTCGAGGGTTAGACTCTGCACAGTAACACATAGCATGCATACACGTAGCACATACACACAACACAAGCTCAATCTCTGTCCCTGGCAATCAACATCTCAATACAGGTATGAACACATAGCATACTCATGCCACACAAGCCTCTGCTCAGAGACATATGAGATCCAATGCCCAATGAGATACTCATCTCAAATGGGGAAACTCTTCCCCTCCTGCACCCTAGCCATACTCATGGCTAACAGGACTCATAGGCTCAGGAGCGACCTGAGAATAAACACAACCATATATATATGGGGACCCTACTCAGGGTTGAACAGAGCTACTCAGCTCCCGCGATAGCTCATCGCAATCACGGTATCATGGATCTCATACATAATTTTATATCCACATATAAAGAAAGGAAGGATCATACCTGAGGGGCAACTCGTATTGCCCACCATCTCAACACAGTTCATATATTCACATATGAAGTATGACACAAAATGACCCAAAAGACAACGACCGGTCTTTTTAAAAGATCTCGCGTACTCACCTGATCGATCCACTAATTCCGGAATCTCTGACTCGGCTCGGCTCGCTGACTCGTCCCTGAAATTACACAAATCCCAACTCGTTAACACAAATCCACGAACACCTATCACAAACTCATAATGAGCTTAACTCGAACCCAATTACTCAAAACCGACCCTAAATCCCACAAGAACCCAGCCCCCGCACCCGAAACCGAACCCGGACCCCGAGCCCCGAACTCGCCCGCGCTCAGGCAACACGGCCGCGCCGCGATCGCGGTCGCGCCGCCCCACCATCTCGGCCGCGCTGCGGCTGTCTTCTTCCTTCCCTGCTCGACGCCAGCTTCTGAACCAGGAGGTATCAACCTCCTCCAAACTCGGTTCCAGCCTCACATATACACAATATCAACTACATAACTCTCCTTTACAAACTTTCAACCAATTTCACATCACCTTAACATATATCACGAAAATTAGAGATTAAACCCATGAATCCTTACCTTGCAATCTCTAAACTCAAGAATGGAAGATTAATGATGGATTTCAATGGCTAACTCCAGATTTAGGAAGCCTCTTTTGCTGGAAAGTCACGAACACACACACACTTCACACTTTCAGCACCCACTTTAGGTTTCCAAATAAGGAAACGAAGGAAAAGAAACGCATGCATATATTCTTTCCACTTTTAGACGGGTTCCGACCCCAATAACCCGGACCCGATATCTCATTTTCACAATTAATATCCACTTAACCCAATTAAATCCACGAACTCAAATATATAATCAATCCACTAAATTAATTACTCGGAGACACGTAACTCACAACCCGACACGTATATATCCACTAATCGGGTTCTCATTGGACCCACGCAATAATAATATATTAAATATCCACTAAAACAATTCCACGCAATTATCTCAAAAAATGGGATGTTACAATTGTTCATCTTTTAATGTGGTTGGCCTCTCATAGAATTCAAGATCCAACTCCAATCTATCTTTGAATTCTGAGTAGAGTAATTCTGGAGTCAAAGCCTCTCCCATCATCTCCTGGGTCTACAATTGGTAAACACTCCAATTAACTTCTTTTATATATACGCATTACGTATTGCATTTATATGAACACTTACAAACACATATTGGGTGAAGAATATTCTCTTTATTGATGCGTTAGTTTTAAACCTTTCCTGAGAGGTTAGCAAAGTGATCCATAGCACGTGTTGTTCAACCTTAATTCCAGGTCTCAGTGATTCCATTGATCGTCTGATGCATTGGTTACCGTTGTCGGTTTCGTATACAATGTCCCTACAAAAACATGATAATAATGAATTAATACAACGTGATCTTATACACTTACTATATCACTTTGTTAGTGCACATGGAAGATTGTTTCTCATATCCCTTCTCTCCGGTAATTGCAAAAATATATTCTGACACTCTTCGTTCATTGGTTGTTAGCTTCTCTGTTAGCGAAACAATACGTCTCACGTACGGCGACCTCATTATAGCTGGCAACTTCCCTACCCGAGGTGGTCTTGGAGGCTTGTTGGATGTTGATGCCACTTTTGGTGTCGATACCCCCATTCCAAATGCATAAGACTTTTGCCTTATTGCGGTTTCTGAGATTGACATGGTCGATTGCTTACTGTTATATCTTCATCGGCATCCTGTGAAGGATGGAGGTCAAAGATGGCATTTCATCGATTGAGTCAAAATTTTTAGATCGGATTGGAATTGGTGATGCATAATCATGTTTATCTACTTCTATTGCCTTTCCCATTTTGACCCTTTCCATTTCTTCTATTATTTCTTCATCTGTTAACCACTGACTACTAATAGGCTCTATGGGTGCAATATTTGGTGTCTGGAATGTATTTTGAACTTTTATTCCATTGCTTATTTTATATGCATTCAATAGTTTCTCTTCCATCCTATGCTTTATGGCTGCTATCTCTTCATCTCCAGGAAATTATTCAACTGCATCTTTAAATTCTTCTTCAAAATCTGAAAATATGTCCCACATAAGCTCTTTACTGCTTTGTATTATGCTCCTTTTCATCTGCAGATACATAATTAGAGGAAAATATTTACACATCCCAATACTATATAAGATCATATATACTATTGTCAGATACCTCTTTCTTTGACACCTTAATACTATGCCTCGTTTCGACATTCATAAATAAGAAGGTTGTCCAGCGCTAGATTCTCCAAGTTCCATTCTTCCTGCAACTAGTAATTGACATTTACTAATTTTTTATGCTCATAATAATTGTCTCTTTTAACATTACTCATATACTAAATTCAACTGTACGCTGATAAGTCTATAATTTATATAGTTTCTGAGTCATATTATGATCATTTTAAGCATCGATACTTCGTAAAATCCATATTATTACTCCAAGTTTGTATTTCAGGGCCAAGATGATAAAAAGAAGCAATCCGAGAGAATTCAGAGCAAATCGGACTGAGGGGGGCCTGCGCCACCCTGCGCTTCACATAGTGCCCAAACTGTCCATATACGTTCCAGCACAAGCCAGCTAAACCCTAGCCGTATATCCAGGCGCGGGGGGGGGGGGGGGGGGGGGGCGCAGGCATGCGCCTAGCCTGCGCTGGTGCGGCGCCAAAACGCGTTTTTCAACCCTGGAAACCCTGATCTCGATTACCTATAAATATGAGTAAAGAGGCAGCTTTGGAGAGGAGTCCCAACGTGTGTGCAAGTGTGCCGAAGCCCTGCCGGAGTGGATCTACGATACGAGAACGAAGACGGTGGTTCGCAAGCTACCCAATGGCTCAGATTTGTGATTGTGAAGAGCATACGATGAGCGGCTAATCCCGTTAGCCGTTTGTGGAGGATCTACGGCTAAGTTTACTTTTCTTTAATTTCTTACGTTTTGATGTATTCCTATTGAGCTAGATCTATTATGTGTATGCAAATGATAAACATTTGGCTATGATTATTATTATGTGTTGCGATTGGTAAAAGCAAGATAGTTTATAGTGGTGTTATTATTCGTGCGGAGTCCATTAGTTTAGGGCTTAAGACGAGTATTAATGTTGCATACGCTATGCCGAGAGTTATTGGTTAAAATACATTTGATTAGTTTAGTCGCGCAATTGATTATGTCTATGTGATCGTTGCATGAAATTATAGTGAGTAATACTTATGCCGTGGTGATTCCGTGAATGGTTATTCGTCTCTTGATTGTTTATCTTCTTCGTTAGTCACTTCGTTTTTAATTTTAGTTACAAGCAATAGCAAATCATTACTCTAAACAACTCATTCAAATCCACAATTTCACAATTTAAATGCTTTCAATAAACTTAAACTTATAAGGCTTATAACCTAATCCTAGTTACGACTACACTACTTGTGGATTCGACCCTTACTTCTCTAGCTAATTAGTGGATTTAAAGATTAAATCTGCGGGTCACAACGACGGCCCGTCAGAATTTTGGCATCGTTTCCGGGGAGTGTAACGGTAGTTTAGGTTTAAAGTTAGTTTGTTGCCTTAGTTTTAAGTAATTAGGTTCAAGTTCCTTTCGTTGGTTATTTTTAGTCTATATTTTATAATTATTAAAAATCAAATAAAATTTTTTATTAAGATTTAAAAAGGTAATTGTAGTCCTCTACTTTACCACCAAAAATATTAGTTTAATTAAGTATTTAATCTTTAATTAGTATTTTATTCCGTGTATGCACACACGTCGATCTGCTAAAGGATCGCCGCTACAATTCGAACATGAGATCGAACCCAAAGACTGCCAGGATTCAAAATCAACAATTAATCACGTAGAATTTAAACGCACAAGAGGAAGAAAATCCTGATTTAGAAATTCCCGATTCAGATATTCCTAATTTAGAAAGCCCTCCGATTTCTCCACGAAATCGTGATCAAGAAGAACCCGAGCATATAGTTGCTAGAATGGGTGATCAATCGAGACGTACGGTTGAGTCACATTACCGTCTAGGAGATGATCCTGATCCGTCTCCAATTCGTTATCCCGAAAACGAGAACGAACCCGAAGTTCGTCCTCAATTATTCCAAATTTTTCCGATCTTTCGAGGGATGCAAGTGAGGAACCCTATGAACATCTAGTTGAGTTCACAACTATTTGTAAAGCAAACCATGTTCGAGGTATAACCACCGATGGTTTAAAACTTCAATTATTTCTTTTTTCGTTAAAAGAGAAAGCAAAGAATTGGTTCGTATCCTTACCAACCAATAGCATTACAACATGGGATCAAATGAAGCGAGAATTCCTTGATGAATATTACCCCATTAGTAAAACAACCGAGAAAAGAAAGGAAATTACCGGGTTTAAACAAAAAATGGGCGAACAATTCTACGAAGCGTTCGATCGTCTGAAGGAATTATTGAGAGCTTGTCCACACCACGAGGTACCCAAATGGATGCTTATCAAAACATTCTTTGATGGTGTGACTCAAGAAAGTCGTAATATGATTATAGCTGCCACGGGAGGCACATTTTTAGGTAAGGAAGACGATGAAGCTTGGGAGTTTCTTAATCAACTCGGAAAAGGTCTTAAAGTCCAAGCTGGTTCTGAAAATAAGAAAGAAAATGGATCAATTAATGAAGGGTTTTTCAAACCCTAGCGTATCAATTAAATGTGTTACATGCGGAGATCCATCGCATCATTCCGACGCATGTCCTCAAGTGCAATCCACTGAGGAATTTGCTAATGAAGTTTACGGATTTAGAGCTCATCGAGAGATGGACAATCCATTTTCGGAAACATATAATCCGGGATGGAGAAACCATCCCAACATTCGATGGAAAAATGATCAACCTACCGATCAATAAACCAAACCAAGATATGAACCACCAAAGAGATAATATCAATATGGTTCAACTTCAACAGCTAAAGATGAGCAATATTATAAGTCAAATCATCGTGATCAACCACAATTCCAAGTAGAATCAAATATGACTTCTGCGCAATTTGCAGAGTTTGCTGAATTTATGAAACAACAATCAGCTATCAGTACTAAGACCATGGAGATGTTAACTCGCCAGATGGGTCAGATAGCTGAGTCGCTTACTAGGCGTGAGGAGGGGAAGCTTCCTAGCAATACTATTCCTAATCCTTCACATGCCCATTATCATAACAAAGATAAAAAACACAAAATTAATGAAGTTAATGAAGTAGCTAAGATACCGACATTGAAGTTGTGTATGAGGAGAAAGAGGATCCAAAGAAGAAAGAAGTTCCTAAGAAGGTTTCTTTTAAAGAGCCAATTAAAGCAGATATTCCAACGCCCAAAGTTGGGGAGTTGGATAAGAGTCAGGATACTTCAATTCCTCCTCCTTTCCTGCCGCTTTAGAAAATCCAAAATCTTCTCCATACGGCAAAAGAGGCCCACAACCAGAGTATCTTTGGGATTTATTTTATCAAGTTAAGATCAATATTCATCTGATAAAGGCCATTCAACAGGTTCCATCTTATGCCAAATTTTTAAAAGGTCTCTGTACTCAGAAAAGAAAGTATAAGGTCTCGCTCCTAAAGCAGATCAATCTAACTGAACAACTGAGTGCAGTAGTTTCTAGTTCTCTACCTCCTAAGCTGAAAGATCCTGGATCACCATTGATTCTAGTGACAATAGGCAATGTGCAGATTAAGAAGGCATTGCTTGATCTTGGAGCTAGTGTTAATATTTTACCTGGAAACTTATTTGATAAACATGATTAGGTCAGTTACAGACAATCGATATTATCTTACAACTGGCAAATCGGTCAACAAAGTGCCCAAGACGTATTTTATCAGATGTTATAGTAAAAGTTGAAGATTTTTACTATCCAGTTGACTTCCTAGTATCGGACATCGAAAGTTCAATGGGAGATAATTAACCGGCTATTATCCTAGGCAGACCTTTCTTAGCCACGATTAATGCACAAATTAGTTGTAGGACAAAAGCAGTGGATATTGCCTTTGGTAATAGGAAATTAAGACTGAATGTATTTAATGCTTCAAGTGTCTCTGCTATTGATTCAGAATGTTAACTTGTAGACATGGTGGATGAACTTGCGCAGCAGCATATAGTTCGTTAGTCAAGACCAAAGATGCTACTGATTTATTTTTTGCTGAGAATGAATTAGCCAAGTTAAATCATACTGAGTGTGATGAGTTAGAAGTAGTCATGGAATCCACACTAGAGTCAAAACAACCACCGTGGACCCATAGGACTGAAAAATTACCTACTAATTTACCCAAGTCAGCCAAAACTTCAATAGAGCAACCACCCGTTCTAGAGTTGAAGGAGGTGCCATCTCATCTGAAATATGATTTTCTAGGTCAGAATGACACGTTGCCTGTCATAATTTCATCAGATTTGACTAAAGAGCAAGAGAAAGCTCTACTGCAAGTGTTATTCAAATATAAAGAAGCAGTAGGGTGGACGATAGCTGATTTAAAAGGAGTCAGTCCCACTTTGTGTATGCACCGAATCATTACTGATCCAGAAGCTAAACCAGCCCGAAATGCACAAAGGAGGTTGAATCCTAATTTGAGAGAGGTAGTTAAGAAGGAAGTATTAAAATGGTTGGACGCTAGAATTATATATCCTATATCCGATAGTAAGTGGGTAAGTCCAACCCAAACTGTGCCGAAGAAATCGGGAATTACAGTAATTAATACTGAAGAAGGAGAGACGATAACTACTCGCCCTGTAACTGGGTGGAGAGTTTGCCTAGATTACAGAAAGCTTATTGCGGCTACTTCTAAAGATCATTTTCCTCTACCATTTATAGATCAAATAGTGGAAAAATTAGCAGGACAGAAGTTTTATTGTTTTCTTGATGGATATTCCGGTTATAATCAAATCCCAATCCATCCAGAGGATCAAGAGAAAACCACATTTACTTGTCCCTATGGCACCCTTGCCTACCGAAGGATGCCGTTTGCACTATGTAATGCGCCCGCCACATTTCAGCGATGTATGATGGCTATCTTTTCAGATACGGTGGGTGGTTCTCTTGAAATATTTATGGACGATTTCTCCATATTTGATAAATAATTTGAAGATTGTCTGGGACATTTAGAAAAAGTCCTAAAGAGATGCACTGAAACCAACTTAGTATTAAGTTGGGAGAAAAGCCATTTTATGGTAAAGGAAGGGGTAGTCCTAGGTCACATTGTGTCCGAGAGAGGAATGAAGGTAGATAAAGCATAAGTTCAATTAATTTCCTCACTTCCACCCCCTGCCAACATTAAAGGAATAAGATCATTCTTAGGCCACGCTGGTTTTTATCGGCGATTCATTAAAGATTTCAGTGAGATCTCAAGACCATTATGCAATCTTCTTTCAAAAGATATCGAGTTTAATTTCGATGATGCTTGTATGAAAGCATTTGAGAAGCTTAAATCAAATTTAACCGAAGCGCCAATTCTGCAATCTCCGGATTGGTCTCAACCATTTGAGACCATGTGTGTTGTAAGTGATTATGCAGTTAGTGCGGTTTTAGGATAAAGATTTAAGAAAAAGCCAGTGGTGATTTACTATGCAAGTAAAACCTTTAATGAGGCACAGATAAATTCAGATCCTATATTTGGGGGGAAAAAGTAATTGTGTACTCTGACCACGACGCTTTAAGACATTTATTGGTAAAGAAGGATACTATGCCTAGATTGATTCGGTGGATCTATCTATTGCAAGAATTTGATTTAGAAACTAAAGATAAGAAAGGCACAGAAAATGTTGTTGCCGATCATTTATCAAGACTTCAATTAATCCCAACAAACTCAACTGATCAAATCAGGGACTCCTTCCCTGATGAACAATTATTATCTGTATCTAAAATTCCCTGGTTTGCGAATCTAGTTAATTATTTCGTAACAGGAAGATTGCCAGAGTACTGGAACTCACAATAAAGAAAATATTTTCTATGTTCAAGCAAGGCAATTGTAACAACTCAGCTTTTGATCCAGTTATAATCTTTGTACTTTGAGGAAATAATGTAATTTTATTACATTTATTATTTTGTTTAAATATGAAAATATTAAGTAATTATAGTTATGATTTATTTTAATTATTAAAAGATGATTATAATAAAGAGATGTAAAGTACAAAAGTCTAGTGGGTTAAATACTCAAATGATAAAAGAAATATATATAAACCAATTTAATGGTTCTTAATGCCATTAATCACCAAATCTCTATCTCTCTCTAATCTCTCTCTAACTCACGGATAATTTCAACAAATTACCAAGGAATCATCATAAATTTCATATTAATTGAAGAATCAAGACCAAAAAGAAGTTACAACAATCATCAATCAACAAGGAATTTCAAGATTTAAAGGTAATGATTTCTTGAATTTTTATATATTGCAAGTTTGATTCGGTTTTATGGAAAAACCGAAAACCCACAAATTATAAACATGAAATTTAGGATGCATGTTAGAATAAAATGTTAGAAAGTGTGTATTTAGATGTATTGAAGTTATAGAAACAATAATTTTAGTTTAGATTGATCAAATGAGTTCAAAATCGGAATTTTTGGATGAAAAATAATGTTCTTGACAAAATTTCATATTTTGGATGATCTTGATCCAAATATGATGATATGGATGGGGAAATTAGTATAAAATCAACCTAATAATAGTAATATAACATAATATTAAGTTGCATGTTACAAGAGATGAGTTTTGGGGATTTTTGTGAAAAATCCGTATGAACAAAATGAAGAACATGATGAACACCAAGAACTTTTCTGGGAAAAATACTAAGTACAGGATCCGAATTCGGATGGTTTCCCCAATTCGGATTCTATGTTTCGGTTCGGATCATTCCATTTCGGATTCTTACACTTCGGATCTTGGTTTGGGTCCTAATTCGGATCCATGCTAATTCGGACCTTGCTTTTATCCTAATTCGGATCCCAAGTCATCCTCAATTCGGATGATGATCAATTCGGACCGGCCATTTCAATTCGGATTGGTCCGGATCCGGATGATCCGAATTCGGATCCCCAATCCGGGTGGATCCGAAATTGATGACCCGAAACCCAATTTTATGTAATAGAATGATTTGAGAATAAATAAGTTATCAGAATCAGATGAAATTTAAGATTATAAAGATTAAAAGACAAAAGATGACGGCCTTGATAAGACAAGTTATCAGATATCAGAATCAGATAGAATTACAGATTTTAATGACCAAAAGATGATAAAATTCCATGATAATGATAATGATCAAGATGATGAAATTAACATGATATTATCATGAATGATTTTGAACAGGTTCAGTATATTCTGAACAAAGATTTAAAGACTTAAAGACTTGAAAGCGGGTCTCTGATTTAAAAAGAATTGACAGAACAGATTGACAAAGATAAAATCCTGAGATAACTCAGGTGGCAGATTTTTATATCTGTTTGATAAAGACCCAGACCTGTGAGTTATAGATATTCAGATTGAACATGCATAGATCCGGTTGAGATATATTGCTGCTGTTAGATTTATTGACATTCATTTATCAGCTGGATTGAGACCTGTGCACACCATGGATGGGTGTTGCCTAGTGGATCAAGATAGCTATTTGATTATCTTTTCATATTGCATTTAATATTACTTCAGACTTTGCTTTATGATTCATTACTATCATGACTTCTAAGACATATGCTTCCATTATTGATCAGACATTTGATAGAATTGATTCAGCTTGACTAGCCCTTATGGTCTATTGTTCTAGACCCGGCTATTTCACCAGCTCTTATGAACTTGGTAATGACCTCCGATGTTCCGCCATATTGACTTACTGGTAGCTAGCCCAGTATGTGGCTGATCCCCACGATTTAAGCGTGAGTGTGGCTTGAACATCATCCAATTCTATGATTCTATATCTCAATCATGAGGGCTGTAGCGGTAGCCAAGACATATCACGCTAAGACTAATGACTCCGCTTGACACGCATGTTGATATTGAAAATCTATAAACTCACTAAGCTTTGCTTACAGATGTTGCATTAATATTTTACAGGAAAAGCCAAAGGAAAATCACCTGCAGGACCTAGTACTTAGGTCATTCAAGATCCAAGTTTTGAAGCTTTTCTAGACCACTACTCAACAAATCTTTCTGGTACTGATTGGAAGACAACAATTGTGGTGGTTCTGGGTAGACTTGATGTAATGTATGATGTTATGATTAGATTAGATGTTACCCTTTTATAACTTTAATTTGAAATATGTAATCTGTATCCTAAATATGTAATGTACATGTAATTTTTAATTCCGCAATTAATTACCCTATCTTAGTATGGTTGATATCGTATTGCATGATGTGGGACCTAGACTCTGAGGACTGACCCGGAAGGGGAGGTCTTCACAGGATGGTATCAGAGCACTAGTTTGAGTGAATCAAGTATTACGTGAGTATACTTGGTCTCAAACTGAAGCAATACATATGTATCAATCATTTAGGTGATTTGAACTGAGATAGGATGTACAGACTATTAGGATGGGAAAAAAGGGTACATAGATCTAAGTCTATAAACTGATAGTTAATTGATTTTAATTTTCAGTAGAAGATGTCAGGATCAGGATCAGGTGATATTCCCAGCAACATGAACCCACAACAGATGTTTGAAATGATGCAACAACTCCTAGCCCAACACACAGAACAACAGAACAAAATAATGCAAGAACAGTTTCAGGCCAGAGATGAGGCCGAAGCTAAAAGACGTGAAGAAAAGAAAAATAAGAGAAAAGAAAAGCAAGTCCAGACCAATGAATCTGATTCTGATAATTCAAATCCAGAAACCCAAATTGCTCAGCCAAAAGGCTGCAAGTTTAAAGATTTCAAAGCGAGCGGTGCCCTGAACTTTGAGGGTACAGTTAATCCGATTCAGGCGATGGATTGGATTAGTCATACCGAAGAGATCTTTAGAATCTCTGACTGTTTAGACTCGAAGAAAGTAAGTTATGCGTCTGCACTATTTGTGGGAGCTGCCCGTGCATGGTGGAAAACCCAGCGAAGTATCTATGGTGAGGAGGTGATTCAGACTTTAGAATGGGAGCTGTTTCTCGACATGTTCAACGCAAAGTACTGTCCAGTCGATCAACAAGATAAGATGGAAGTCCAATTGATGCAGTTGACTCAGGGGACAAAGACTGTTGATGAATACGAGCACGAATTCTCAAGACTATGCGGCTACTCTTCCTATCAAGTAGCTACCGAGGAAAGAAAAATGAATAGATTTCGTGTAGGACTTAATCCAAGATACAGACATCCGATGAACGCTATCAAATATAAGAGTTATCTGGAAATGGTAGAAGCAGCGAGACAGATCGAGCAAGGGTACTTAGAGTACGGCGATCAGCTATACGCTCCAACGACTAACCCAATGAATCCGTCTCCTCCAAAGAAACAGCGATTTGGCAGATTCTTTAGGCCGAATAAGTCTCAGTCCCAACAATCTCAGCATAGTTCACAACAGAAAGCACAAGTTTACTCCCTCACGAACGAGCCACGATTCTGTAAGCGATGCAGAAAGTCACACATGGGGTTGTGCAATCCAGAAGATGTTACTTGTTTCGCGTGCAACATGATCGGTCACAGTAGTGAAGAATGTCCACAGCAGGGACGTGGATGCGCAAAATGTGGAAAAAGAGGACACTTTATGTATCAGTGTCGTAGCGGGCCGCGTTATCAGTCTCAGTCATCAGCTGGAGGGTCTACAGTTAAGAGTTCTGCTGCTACGCCGACTGCAAAGACTCGAGCTTTTCAAATAACAGCTGAGGAAGCAAAAGAAACACCTGACGTAGTTACCGGTATGTTCTTGCTTAACTCTATTCCTGCCCGAGTACTATTTGATTCCGGCGCGAGTCGTTCTTTCATATCAACATCTTTTGCACAAAGATTACATAAAGCTCCATCAAAACTTCCCGTGATACTAGACATTGAGACAGCCAGTAACAATTTCGTTATGGGTGATTCCGTTTATCGTAATTGCACACTACTTGTTGATAATATCGTATTCAATCTCGACCTCATCCCGATTCCGTTAAAAGAATTTGACGTCATCATCGACATGGATTGGCTAATGAACAACGAGGCTACAATTATCTGCAACCGGCGAGTCATCAGAATCAAGTCTTCAGACGGCCGAGTATTGGAGATCAAGGGCGAGAAGCGGAAAGGTGCACATTGTTTCATATCTGTTGAAAAAGCGCATGAGTACTTATTTAAGGGTCACGAATCTTATATCTGTTATGTTTCATCTGAATCCAACTCTGAAAAGAAATCTTTGTCCGATATTCCTATCGTCTGTGAGTTCCCAGACGTATTTCCTGATGACATTTCCGGAGTGCCACCGGAACGTCAAGTCGAGTTTAGTATAGACTTGGTTCCTGGTGCGGCTCCTATCGCAAAAGCTCCATACAGACTTGCACCTGCAGAAATGCAAGAAATGTCTAAGCAACTGCAAGAGCTGTTAGAGAAGGGGTTTATCCGACCGAGTTCTTCTCCGTGGGGTGCACCAGTTCTATTTGTTAAAAAGAAAGACGGAACCTTCCGTATGTGCATCGACTACCGCGAGTTGAACAAAGTCGCCATAAAGAATAAATATCCTTTGCCCAGGATCGATGATCTGTTTGATCAGCTGCAAGGAGCCAGCTATTTCTCGAAAATAGATCTCCGTTCTGGGTATCATCAACTGAAAGTAAGAAATGAGGATATACCGAAGACAGCTTTCCGTACAAGATACGGTCATTACGAATTTCACGTAATGCCGTTTGGATTAACGAATGCACCAGCGGCGTTCATGGATCTCATGAATCGCGTGTGCAGACCAATGTTGGATAAATCAGTTATCGTGTTCATAGACGATATTCTGATTTACTCCAAAACGGAGGCTGATCATTCTGTTCATCTGTGACAGTTGCTAGAGTTGTTAAGAAAAGAAAGACTCTACGCAAAATTTTCTAAATGTGAATTCTGGCTCAGACAGGTATAAATTTTATTATATAAGTCTTGAGCTAAATTCATTAAGTATTCTTAACATTTCAAAATTTGATATCCTGATATGATTCTTATAGATTCAATTCCTTGGCCATGTCGTTTCTGGCGAAGGAATATCCGTTGATCCGTCTAAAGTCGAGGCTGTTCAGAAGTGGCAAACACCTCGCAATGCCTCTGAAATAAGAAGTTTCCTTGGATTGGCCGGTTATTATCGGCGATTCATAAAGGACTTCTCAAAGATTGCTGTGCCGCTTACAATGCTAACACGAAAGAATACTCCTTTCGTTTGGACCGATAAACAGCAAGAGGCATTCGATATTCTGAAGCAAAAGTTGATTCAAGCGCCGATACTAGCCTTGCCAGAAGGTAATGATGATTTTGTTGTCTATAGCGATGCCTCTGGTACTGGCTTAGGATGTGTTCTGATGCAAAGGGGAAAAGTAATTGCCTATGCTTCAAGGCAATTAAAAGATTACGAGAAAAGTGCACCAACTCATGATCTTGAGTTGGCTGCCGTCACCTTTGCTCTGAAGATCTGGCGTCACTATCTATATGGGACTCGGTGTCAGCTCTACACCGATCATAAGAGTCTCAAATACCTTTTCACTCAAAAAGATCTGAATATGAAACAGCGTCGATCCTTGGAGCTTATCAAGGACTATGATTGCGAGATCCTATATCATCCCGGCAAAGCTAATGTTGTCGCGAATGCTTTGAGTAGAAAAGTCTATCCGGAAAAGTGCTGCTATGCCCTGACTCCTGTAGTATTTTCTTCTGATCTTATTGAAGACATCCGAGTTGCTCAAATTGAAGCACTGAAAGAAGAGAATATTGATTCTGAAAATCTTAAAGGGCAGTTACAATTACTAACTCTGAACCATTTGGGACTTCACTGTCTCCAGGGTAACCGAATCTGGATTCCTAAATATGGTTCAATTCGTAGCACTCTTCTGTCTGAAGCTCATCAGTCCAAGTTATCTGTTCATCCTGGCAGCTCAAAGATGTACTTTGATCTGAAAGCTGACTACTGGTGGCCAGGAATGAAGAAAGATATCGGTAAGTGCGTTGAAAGCTGCAGAGTCTGTCAGATGGTAAAGGCAGAACATCAGAAACCCTTTGGAGATATGCAACCACTACCAGTTCCTGAGTGGAAGTAAAACTGCCGAAAACCAAAGGACAACACGACTCCATCTGGGTAGTCGTGGATCGATTAACGAAATCAGCTCACTTCATACCGATGAAGGAAACATATTCCCTCGATAGATTGGCACAGCTATACATCACTGAAATCATTTCTCGTCACGGTGTGCCAAAGTCTATCGTATCAGATCGTGATAGTCGTTTCACTTCGAGATTCTGGCAAGCACTGCAAGAAGGGATGGGTACTCGGATTTCTATGAGTACTGCTTATCATCCAAATGCAGATGGCCAGAGTGAGCGTACTATCCTAACTCTGGAAGATATGCTTTGTGCCTGTATTCTTGATCTAGGTGGTAACTGGGATGACCACTTGCCTTTGGTCGAATTCTCATACAATAACAGTTACCATTCAACGATCAAGATGGCCCCTTTTGAGGCTTTATACGGAAGAAAGTGCAGAACTCCCACCTGTTGGCGTGAAACCGGCGAATCGCCAATAGCAGGACCTGCCCTTCTACAGTTGACTCATGAAAAGATTCAACTCGTTAGAAGGAACATTCTTGAAGCTCAAAGCAGGCAGAAGTCATATTATGATAATCGGCATAGATCAATCAGTTTTGCAGTTAACGATTGGGTGATGTTGAAAGTATCCCCAATGAAGAATGTGGTGTGATTCATTAAAAGAAACAAGCTAGCTCCGAGATTCATTGGTCCGTTCAAGATCGTTGAAAAGATTGGGAATCAGTCTTATCGTCTTGATCTACCAGCGGACTTAGCTGGAATACATCCTGTATTCCATGTTAGTCACTTGAGAAAGAGCTTAGCTGACGAAAGAGAGATTCAAATACCACACGTCAACTTGCAGATAGATGAGAAACTTCGAGTAGTTGAAGAGCCGGAGTGTATTCTGGACTCGAAGACTAAGAAGCTTAGAAATAAAGAGATACAGATGGTGCTCGTCCAGTGGAAACACCACAAAGGTTCGCATCAGTCTTGGGAATCGAGAGATGTTATGAAAGCTACATATCCCAGTCTGTTCGAACATAGCTAACTTCGGGGACGAAGTTTGTGCGTGGTGGAGCCCATTCTGTAACAACTCAGCTTTTGATCCAGTTATAATCTTTGTACTTTGAGGAAATAATGTAATTTTATTACATTTATTATTTTGTTTAAATATGAAAATATTAAGTAATTATAGTTATGATTTATTTTAATTATTAAAAGATGATTATAATAAAGAGATGTAAAGTACAAAAGTCTAGTGGGTTAAATACTCAAATGATAAAAGAAATATATATAAACCAATTTAATGGTTCTTAATGCCATTAATCACCAAATCTCTATCTCTCTCTAATCTCTCTCTAACTCACGGATAATTTCAACAAATTACCAAGGAATCATCATAAATTTCATATTAATTGAAGAATCAAGACCAAAAAGAAGTTACAACAATCATCAATCAACAAGGAATTTCAAGATTTAAAGGTAATGATTTCTTGAATTTTTATATATTGCAAGTTTGATTCGGTTTTATGGAAAAACCGAAAACCCACAAATTATAAACATGAAATTTAGGATGCATGTTAGAATAAAATGTTAGAAAGTGTGTATTTAGATGTATTGAAGTTATAGAAACAATAATTTTAGTTTAGATTGATCAAATGAGTTCAAAATCGGAATTTTTGGATGAAAAATAATGTTCTTGACAAAATTTCATATTTTGGATGATCTTGATCCAAATATGATGATATGGATGGGGAAATTAGTATAAAATCAACCTAATAATAGTAATATAACATAATATTAAGTTGCATGTTACAAGAGATGAGTTTTGGGGATTTTTGTGAAAAATCCGTATGAACAAAATGAAGAACATGATGAACACCAAGAACTTTTCTGGGAAAAATACTAAGTACAGGATCCGAATTCGGATACACCCGAATTCGGATGGTTTCCCCAATTCGGATTCTATGTTTCGGTTCGGATCATTCCATTTCGGATTCTTACACTTCGGATCTTGTTTTGGGTCCTAATTCGGATCCATGCTAATTCGGACCTTGCTTTTATCCTAATTCGGATCCCAAGTCATCCTCAATTCGGATGATGATCAATTCGGACTGGCCATTTCAATTCGGATTGGTCCGGATCCGGATGATCCGAATTCGGATCCCCAATCCGGGTGGATCCGAAATTGATGACCCGAAACCCAATTTTATGTAATAGAATGATTTGAGAATAAATAAGTTATCAGAATCAGATGAAATTTAAGATTATAAAGATTAAAAGACAAAAGATGACGGCCTTGATAAGACAAGTTATCAGATATCAAAATCAGATAGAATTTCAGATTTTAATGACCAAAAGATGATAAAATTCCATGATAATGATAATGATCAAGATGATGAAATTAACATGATATTATCATGAATGATTTTGAACAGGTTCAGTATATTCTGAACAAAGATTTAAAGACTTAAAGACTTGAAAGCGGGTCTCTAATTTGAAAAGAATTGACAGAACAGATTGACAAAGATAAAATCCTGAGATAACTCAGGTGGCAGATTTTTATATCTGTTTGATAAAGACCCAGACCTGTGAGTTATAGATATTCAGATTGAACATGCATAGATCCGGTTGAGATATATTGCTGCTGTTAGATTTATTGACATTCATTTATCAGCTGGATTGAGACCTGTGCACACCATGGATGGGTGTTGCCCAGTGGATCAAGATAGATATTTGATTATCTTTTCATATTGCATTTAATATTACTTTAGACTTTGCTTTATGATTCATTACTATCATGACTTCTAAGACATATGCTTCCATTATTGATCAGACATTTGATAGAATTGATTCAGCTTGACTAGCCCTTATGGTCTATTGTTCTAGACCCGGCTATTTCACCAGCTCTTATGAACTTGGTAATGACCTCCGATGTTCCGCCATATTGACTTACTGGTAGCTAGCCCAGTATGTGGCTGATCCCCACGATTTAAGCATGAGTGTGGCTTGAACATCATCCGATCTTATGATACTATACCTCAATCATGAGGGCTGTAGCGGCAGCCAAGACATATCACGCTAAGACTAATGACTCCGCTTGACACGCATGTTGATATTGAAAATCTATAAACTCACTAAGCTTTGCTTACAGATGTTGCATTAATATTTTACAGGAAAAGCCAAAGGAAAATCACCTGCAGGACCTAGTACTTAGGTCATTCAAGATCCAAGTTTTGAAGCTTTTCTAGACCACTACTCAACAAATCTTTCTGGTACTGATTGGAAGACAACAATTGTGGTGGTTCTGGGTAGACTTGATGTAATGTATGATGTTATGATTAGATTAGATGTTACCCTTTTATAACTTTAATTTGAAATATGTAATCTGTATCCTAAATATGTAATGTACATGTAATTTTTAATTCCGCAATTAATTACCCTATCTTAGTATGGTTGATATCGTATTGCATGATGTGGGACCTAGACTCTGAGGACTGACCCGGAAGGGGAGGTCTTCACAGGATGGTATTAGAGCACTAGTTTGAGTGAATCAAGTATTACGTGAGTATACTTGGTCTCAAACTGAAGCAATACATATGTATCAATCATTTAGGTGATTTGAACTGAGATAGGATGTACAAACTATTAGGATGGGAAAAAAGGGTACATAGATCTAAGTCTATAAACTGATAGTTAATTGATTTTAATTTTCAGTAGAAGATGTCAGGATCAGGATCAGGTGATATTCCCAGCAACATGAACCCACAACAGATGTTTGAAATGATGCAACAACTCCTAGCCCAACACACAGAACAACAGAACAAAATAATGCAAGAACAGTTTCAGGCCAGAGATGAGGCCGAAGCTAAAAGATGTGAAGAAAAGAAAAATAAGAGAAAAGAAAAGCAAGTCCAGACCAATGAATCTGATTCTGATAATTCAAATCCAGAAACCCAAATTGCTCAGCCAAAAGGCTGCAAGTTTAAAGATTTCAAAGCGAGCGGTGCCCTGAACTTTGAGGGTACAGTTAATCCGATTCAGGCGATGGATTGGATTAGTCATACCGAAGAGATCTTTAGAATCTCTGACTGTTTAGACTCGAAGAAAGTAAGTTATGCGTCTGCACTATTTGTGGGAGCTGCCCGTGCATGGTGGAAAACCCAGCGAAGTATCTATGGTGAGGAGGTGATTCAGACTTTAGAATGGGAGCTGTTTCTCGACATGTTCAACGCAAAGTACTGTCCAGTCGATCAACAAGATAAGATGGAAGTCCAATTGATGCAGTTGACTCAGGGGACAAAGACTGTTGATGAATACGAGCACGAATTCTCAAGACTATGCGGCTACTCTTCCTATCAAGTAGCTACCGAGGAAAGAAAAATGAATAGATTTCGTGTAGGACTTAATCCAAGATACAGACATCCGATGAACGCTATCAAATATAAGAGTTATCTGGAAATGGTAGAAGCAGCGAGACAGATCGAGCGAGGGTACTTAGAGTACGGCGATCAGCTATACGCTCCAACGACTAACCCAATGAATCCGTCTCCTCCAAAGAAACAGCGATTTGGCAGATTCTTTAGGCCGAATAAGTCTCAGTCCCAACAATCTCAGCATAGTTCACAACAGAAAGCACAAGTTTACTCCCTCACGAACGAGCCACGATTCTGTAAGCGATGCAGAAAGTCACACATGGGGTTGTGCAATCCAGAAGATGTTACTTGTTTCGCGTGCAACATGATCGGTCACAGTAGTGAAGAATGTCCACAGCAGGGACGTGGATGCGCAAAATGTGGAAAAAGAGGACACTTTATGTATCAGTGTCGTAGCGGGCCGCGTTATCAGTCTCAGTCATCAGCTGGAGGGTCTACAGTTAAGAGTTCTGCTGCTACGCCGACTGCAAAGACTCGAGCTTTTCAAATAACAGCCGAGGAAGCAAAAGAAACACCTGACATAGTTACCGGTATGTTCTTGCTTAACTCTATTCCTGCCCGAGTACTATTTGATTCCGGCGCGAGTCGTTCTTTCATATCAACATCTTTTGCACAAAGATTACATAAAGCTCCATCAAAACTTCCCGTGATACTAGACATTGAGACAGCCAGTAACAATTTCGTTATGGCTGATTCCGTTTATCGTAATTGCACACTACTTGTTGATAATATCGTATTCAATCTCGACCTCATCCCGATTCCGTTAAAAGAATTTGACGTCATCATCGGCATGGATTGGCTAATGAACAACGAGGCTACAATTATCTGCAACCGACGAGTCATCAGAATCAAGTCTTCAGACGGCCGAGTATTGGAGATCAAGGGCGAGAAGCGGAAAGGTGCACATTGTTTCATATCTGTTGAAAAAGCGCATGAGTACTTATCTAAGGGTCACGAATCTTATATCTGTTATGTTTCATCTGAATCCAACTCTGAAAAGAAATCTTTGTCCGATATTCCTATCGTCTGTGAGTTCCCAGACGTATTTCCTGATGACATTTCCGGAGTGCCACCGGAACGTCAAGTCGAGTTTAGTATAGACTTGGTTCCTGGTGCGGCTCCTATCGCAAAAGCTCCATACAGACTTGCACCTGCAGAAATGCAAGAAATGTCTAAGCAACTGCAAGAGCTGTTAGAGAAGGGGTTTATCCGACCGAGTTCTTCTCCGTGGGGTGCACCAGTTCTATTTGTTAAAAAGAAAGACGGAACCTTCCGTATGTGCATCGACTACCGCGAGTTGAACAAAGTCGCCATAAAGAATAAATATCCTTTGCCCAGGATCGATGATCTGTTTGATCAGCTGCAAGGAGCCACCTATTTCTCGAAAATAGATCTCCGTTCTGGGTATCATCAACTGAAAGTAAGAAATGAAGATATACCGAAGACAGCTTTCCGTACAAGATACGGTCATTACGAATTTCTCGTAATGCCGTTTGGATTAACGAATGCACCAGCGGCGTTCATGGATCTCATGAATCGCGTGTGCAGACCAATGTTGGATAAATCAGTTATCGTGTTCATAGACGATATTCTGATTTACTCCAAAACGGAGGCTGATCATTCTGTTCATCTGTGACAGTTGCTAGAGTTGTTAAGAAAAGAAAGACTCTACGCAAAATTTTCTAAATGTGAATTTTGGCTCAGACAGGTATAAATTTTATTATATAAGTCTTGAGCTAAATTCATTAAGTATTCTTAACACTTCAAAATTTGATATCCTGATATGATTCTTATAGATTCAATTCCTTGGCCATGTCGTTTCTGGCGAAGGAATATCCGTTGATCCGTCTAAAGTCGAGGCTGTTCAGAAGTGGCAAACACCTCGCAATGCCTCTGAAATAAGAAGTTTCCTTGGATTGGCCGGTTATTATCGGCGATTCATAAAGGACTTCTCAAAGATTGCTGTGCCGCTTACAATGCTAACACGAAAGAATACTCCTTTCGTTTGGACCGATAAACAGCAAGAGGCATTCGATATTCTGAAGCAAAAGTTGATTCAAGCGCCGATACTAGCCTTGCCAGAAGGTAATGATGATTTTGTTGTCTATAGCGATGCCTCTGGTACTGGCTTAGGATGTGTTCTGATGCAAAGGGGAAAAGTAATTGCCTATGCTTCAAGGCAATTAAAAGATTACGAGAAAAGTGCACCAACTCATGATCTTGAGTTGGCTGCCGTCACCTTTGCTCTGAAGATCTGGCGTCACTATCTATATGGGACTCGGTGTCAGCTCTACACCGATCATAAGAGTCTCAAATACCTTTTCACTCAAAAAGATCTGAATATGAAACAGCGTCGATCCTTGGAGCTTATCAAGGACTATGATTGCGAGATCCTATATCATCCCGGCAAAGCTAATGTTGTCGCGAATGCTTTGAGTAGAAAAGTCTATCCGGAAAAGTGCTGCTATGCCCTGACTCCTGTAGTATTTTCTTCTGATCTTATTGAAGACATCCGAGTTGCTCAAATTGAAGCACTGAAAGAAGAGAATATTGATTCTGAAAATCTTAAAGGGCAGTTACAATTACTAACTCTGAACCATTTGGGACTTCACTGTCTCCAGGGTAACCGAATCTGGATTCCTAAATATGGTTCAATTCGTAGCACTCTTCTGTCTGAAGCTCATCAGTCCAAGTTATCTGTTCATCCTGGCAGCTCAAAGATGTACTTTGATCTGAAAGCTGACTACTGGTGGCCAGGAATGAAGAAAGATATCGGTAAGTGCGTTGAAAGCTGCAGAGTCTGTCAGATGGTAAAGGCAGAACATCAGAAACCCTTTGGAGATATGCAACCACTACCAGTTCCTGAGTGGAAGTAAAACTGCCGAAAACCAAAGGACAACACGACTCCATCTGGGTAGTCGTGGATCGATTAACGAAATCAGCTCACTTCATACCGATGAAGGAAACATATTCCCTCGATAGATTGGCACAGCTATACATCACTGAAATCATTTCTCGTCACGGTGTGCCAAAGTCTATCGTATCAGATCGTGATAGTCGTTTCACTTCGAGATTCTGGCAAGCACTGCAAGAAGGGATGGGTACTCGGATTTCTATGAGTACTGCTTATCATCCAAATGCAGATGGCCAGAGTGAGCGTACTATCCTAACTCTGGAAGATATGCTTTGTGCCTGTATTCTTGATCTAGGTGGTAACTGGGATGACCACTTGCCTTTGGTCGAATTCTCATACAATAACAGTTACCATTCAACGATCAAGATGGCCCCTTTTGAGGCTTTATACGGAAGAAAGTGCAGAACTCCCACCTGTTGGCGTGAAACCGGCGAATCGCCAATAGCAGGACCTGCCCTTCTACAGTTGACTCATGAAAAGATTCAACTCGTTAGAAGGAACATTCTTGAAGCTCAAAGCAGGCAGAAGTCATATTATGATAATCGGCATAGATCAATCAGTTTTGCAGTTAACGATTGGGTGATGTTGAAAGTATCCCCAATGAAGAATGTGGTGCGATTCATTAAAAGAAACAAGCTAGCTCCGAGATTCATTGGTCCGTTCAAGATCGTTGAAAAGATTGGGAATCAGTCTTATCGTCTTGATCTACCAGCGGACTTAGCTGGAATACATCTTGTATTCCATGTTAGTCACTTGAGAAAGAGCTTAGCTGACGAAAGAGAGATTCAAATACCACACGTCAACTTGCAGATAGATGAGAAACTTCGAGTAGTTGAAGAGCCGGAGTGTATTCTGGACTCGAAGACTAAGAAGCTTAGAAATAAAGAGATACAGATGGTGCTCGTCCAGTGGAAACACCACAAAGGTTCGCATCAGTCTTGGGAATCGAGAGATGTTATGAAAGCTACATATCCCAGTCTGTTCGAACATAGCTAACTTCGGGGACGAAGTTTGTGCGTGGTGGAGCCCATTCTGTAACAACTCAGCTTTTGATCCAGTTATAATCTTTGTACTTTGAGGAAATAATGTAATTTTATTACATTTATTATTTTGTTTAAATATGAAAATATTAAGTAATTATAGTTATGATTTATTTTAATTATTAAAAGATGATTATAATAAAGAGATGTAAAGTACAAAAGTCTAGTGGGTTAAATACTCAAATGATAAAAGAAATATATATAAACCAATTTAATGGTTCTTAATGCCATTAATCACCAAATCTCTATCTCTCTCTAATCTCTCTCTAACTCACGGATAATTTCAACAAATTACCAAGGAATCATCATAAATTTCATATTAATTGAAGAATCAAGACCAAAAAGAAGTTACAACAATCATCAATCAACAAGGAATTTCAAGATTTAAAGGTAATGATTTCTTGAATTTTTATATATTGCAAGTTTGATTCGGTTTTATGGAAAAACCGAAAACCCACAAATTATAAACATGAAATTTAGGATGCATGTTAGAATAAAATGTTAGAAAGTGTGTATTTAGATGTATTGAAGTTATAGAAACAATAATTTTAGTTTAGATTGATCAAATGAGTTCAAAATCGGAATTTTTGGATGAAAAATAATGTTCTTGACAAAATTTCATATTTTGGATGATCTTGATCCAAATATGATGATATGGATGGGGAAATTAGTATAAAATCAACCTAATAATAGTAATATAACATAATATTAAGTTGCATGTTACAAGAGATGAGTTTTGGGGATTTTTGTGAAAAATCCGTATGAACAAAATGAAGAACATGATGAACACCAAGAACTTTTCTGGGAAAAATACTAAGTACAGGATCCGAATTCGGATGGTTTCCCCAATTCGGATTCTATGTTTCGGTTCGGATCATTCCATTTCGGATTCTTACACTTCGGATCTTGTTTTGGGTCCTAATTCGGATCCATGATAATTCGGACCTTGCTTTTATCCTAATTCGGATCCCAAGTCATCCTCAATTCGGATGATGATCAATTCGGACCGGCCATTTCAATTCGGATTGGTCCGGATCTGGATGATCCGAATTCGGATCCCCAATCCGGGTGGATCCGAAATTGATGACCCGAAACCCAATTTTATGTAATAGAATGATTTGAGAATAAATAAGTTATCAGAATCAGATGAAATTTAAGATTATAAAGATTAAAAGACAAAAGATGACGGCCTTGATAAGACAAGTTATCAGATATCAGAATTAGATAGAATTACAGATTTTAATGACCAAAAGATGATAAAATTCCATGATAATGATAATGATCAAGATGATGAAATTAACATGATATCATCATGAATGATTTTGAACAGGTTCAGTATATTCTGAACAAAGATTTAAAGACTTAAAGACTTGAAAGCGGGTCTCTGATTTGAAAAGAATTGACAGAATAGATTGACAAAGATAAAATCCTGAGATAACTCAGGTGGCAGATTTTTATATCTGTTTGATAAAGACCCAGACCTGTGAGTTATAGATATTCAGATTGAACATGCATAGATCCGGTTGAGATATATTGCTGCTGTTAGATTTATTGACATTCATTTATCAGCTGGATTGAGACCTGTGCACACCATGGATGGGTGTTGCCCAGTGGATCAAGATAGCTATTTGATTATCTTTTCATATTGCATTTAATATTACTTCAGACTTTGCTTTATGATTCATTACTATCATGACTTCTAAGACATATGCTTCCATTATTGATCAGACATTTGATAGAATTGATTCAGCTTGACTAGCCCTTATGGTCTATTGTTCTAGACCCGGCTATTTCACCAGTTCTTATGAACTTGGTAATGACCTCCGATGTTCCGCCATATTGACTTAATGGTAGCTAGCCCAGTATGTGGCTGATCCCCACGATTTAAGCGTGAGTGTGGCCTGAACATCATCCGATTCTATGAATCTATATCTCAATCATGAGGGCTGTAGCGGCAGCCAAGACATATCACGCTAAGATTAATGACTCCGCTTGACACGCATGTTGATATTGAAAATCTATAAACTCACTAAGCTTTGCTTACAGATGTTGCATTAATATTTTAAAGGAAAAGCCAAAGGAAAATTACCTGCAGGACCTAGTACTTAGGTCATTCAAGATCCAAGTTTTGAAGCTTTCTTAGACCACTACTCAACAAATCTTTCTGGTACTGATTGGAAGACAACAATTGTGGTGGTTCTGGGTAGACTTGATATGATTGTATGATGTTATGATTAGATTAGATGTTACCCTTTTATAACTTTAATTTGAAATATGTAATCTGTATCCTAAATATGTAATGTACATGTAATTTTTAATTCCGCAATTAATTACCCTATCTTAGTATGGTTGATATCGTATTGCATGATGTGGGGCCTAGACTCTGAGGACTGACCCGGAAGGGGAGGTCTTCACAGCAATACATTTGGGATGAGCCTGATCTATTTAAAATAAGAGCAAATCAAATTATAAGATGATGTGTCCCTAACTCGGAACACGAAGATATTTTTGAACACTGCCATGCATATGCATGTGGTGGCCATTTCAACGTAAAGAAAACTGGCCACCGGATATTGCAATAAGGGTTTTTCTAGCCCACAATATTTAAGGATGCATACGAGTTTGTTAAGGGATGCACAAGATGCCAGCAAACTGGTGGCATCGCGAAAAGAAATGAAATGCCTATGACACCGATATTAATTGTCGAAATATTTGATCTATGGGGCATTGATTTTATGGGACCATTCCCTAAATCATTTGGATATGAGTACATCTTAGTGGCAGTAGATTATGTTTCCAAATGGGTGGAAGCAGAATCTACACGCACTAAAGATAACCGGGTTGTGTGTAAATTTGTTAAAAGATATATTTCAGCACGACACGGTATTCTAAGGGCTATTATCAGTGACGGAGGGTCACATTTTTAATAATCAGCATTTTTCTAAACTCCTTAAACAGTATGGAGTTAATAATAGAATATCAACGCCTTATCATCCGCAAACAAGCGGACAAGTCGAGATCTCTAATAGAGAGATCAAGAAAATCCTTGAAGAAACTGTCAAACTTGATCGTAAAGATTGGTCTCAAAAATTAGAGGATGCTCTATGGGCGTACAGAACCGCATTTAAAACACCAATCGGTATGTCCCCATACAGACTTGTGTATGGCAAGCTTTGCCATCTCCAAGTGGAATTAGAACACCGAGCTCTATGGGCAATCAAAAACACTAATTTTAATTTACATGATGCTGGTGTTGATAGGAAATTCCAATTAAATGAACTGGAAGAAGTTCGTAGAGAAGCCTACGAAAACGCGAGAATTTATAAAGAGAAAACTAAGGTTTTCTACGATATAAATGATTAAAAATAATAAATTTACCAAAGTAAAATAAGTTTGGCTATTTGACGCAAGACTTAGACTATTTCCCGGTAAATTAAAAAGTAAATGGACAGGTCCATTTATTGTAATGAGTACCTACCCACATGGTGCGGTAGAAATACAGGACCTAAAAGGTGGTGAGCCATTTAAAGTAAATGGACATAGACTTAAATTATATGTTCAATGGGCCACCAATGATATGTTAGTATCTGAAATCATCAGACTATAATATCCTAAGGTTAATTCATTAGTTTAGGAGCAGTACGTCAGGTTGAAGACATAAAACTTAGCGCTTTCTGGGAGGCAACCCAGAGTAATTTGATTATTTGAATTTTATTATTTTTAAGTGTGTTTATTTGCTTATTTGTGTTACTGTGTGTACCTAATTAAGTTGGGGAAGATTCATCTTCCTGAACTTGGTTGTGTTTAGAAATTAGGATTTAAATTAAATAATAAGACCCCGCATCAGAAAATAAAAATATAAGCACGTAACAAAATTATTTTAACCCAATAATACGAGCGTAAGTTGGGGAGAATACCCGTAAAAATTAAAAAATTAAAGAATTAGGGTTTCAAGACCAGTGCACGGCCCAGATTGCAAATCCAGAGGCCGTGGCGCGGGGGGGGGGGGGGGGGGGGGGGACGCAGGCCTGCGCTTGCCCTGCGGCCCGACGCACTCAAAATCTTATAAAAATGGCAGTGATCATTCCCATAAGTTCAAAACCCTAATCCAGTTCCAGAAGATGGCGATTTCGAATTTCTAAGACTAGAAACATCAAAAATTCATCTTTTTTACGTCAATTCTTTGATCCAACGCTTGTTTATCATTAAGGTTAGCAAGGTATATTTCTTAGAATCCCTTAAACTTCATTCTACATCAGTTTCACTACGTTTTATCACGCATGCATGAATTGAGTTTTTGGGGATTATATGGTTTTTATAGAAAAAGAGTTATTAATAATTTTAAAATGTTCATTTAATTAATATAAAATTATTTTTTGCAAAACTTTTGTAAAAATCATGCATTTTTCCATATTTATTATAAATAATAAACTTTTTGTCGTAAAAGGTGATATTTTTATTGATTATTTAAAGTTCATGCATTTGATAGGGTTAGATTGGGCTCACAATGTTGGTGAGACTTAGGGTTAGTTAATTATTATTGAAAAACGGTGTTAAATTTATCATGCACTATTTATATAAAAACCCCTGTTGAAGAACTTTTATAGGAATGTAAAGGTGAGGGATTGGTTTTACTAGATCTGCTTTCATTTCAGCTTTATAATAACTAGACAAGAAGTCTTCCTCTAGAGTGGGTACTCTATAAGGATAACTCTCGTTTAGTTCTTCATATTTAAAAGATATTTTTTTTCTCTATTTTCAATACGTTTCTCATCCTCTTGGGTTAAAACTTCTTTGATGACTCAAAAAAGAAAGATTTAAGCCCAGCACCCATGTAATTCATGTCATAAAATAAAACTTTTTGAGCCTTTTCCAAATACTTAGGACTTTTGAAACCAATTCCTTGTTTAGAATGGTAGAACCTAGTCTCATTGGGCTAATTCAAATGAATATTTTGTTCAGTTTGACCCCGTTTTAAAAATTCATCATCAAGGGTCTTTAGTCGAGAGTACAAACTTATTCTTTCTTCTTCTATCATTTTGTATTTTTCTAAGTTGTCTATGTTTTCCATACTTACCGTCTCTAATTGTTTTGATAGAACAGATATTTCTTCTTTTAATGAGAGCTTTTCATTTGATAACCTATCCATACAAGATTCTAGATACGTATTCCTATCCTGAACATCTACCTTTTAAATTAGCATTTGTTTTATCACATTATGATTAGTTTACCATTGATTGATATAACTCAGATGACTCTTTCAATGTTTGGGCTATATGTTCAGGCTGCACACACTTTTCTGTTTCAGCATTTAAGCTAGCTTCTAAATCAAGTATATGTGTGTGCAATTTACATTCACTATGTACAGATAAATTATTTACATGCTTTGGAATGTTAAAGGAATGTACCTTTCGTGCCTCAGAATCTGATGACGAACATTCTGGATCGTCGGATCTGGCCATCAGACATGCTGGTGGATTTTGCGGTGTCTCCCCCTCAGCAGCAGTGTCTGAATCTTAATTGGTGGATGTAGCATAGTCGTCCAATCCCAGACGATCCGCCATGTAGCAATTCTTGCCTTTGTCGTCCTCGTCATCAGTATCCTCTACATCCCAATAATCTTCTTGGGCAACCAAAGCCATAGCGTTCGTCCTCTTCTTGGCGGCCTCTAGCTTCCGCTCATAAAAACCGACGTCTCTTTCAAACTTGTTCTTGCATTCCCGAGCAAAGTGGCCCGGTTTGCCGCACTTGTAGCACAGACATTCTTCGGTTCCCTTAGGCTCTTCTACTCTTGCCCTGTCATCTCTCCTCTCCACCGGCCTCTTGTTGGCACGACGAGGTTCTCTACTATCATCCCTTCGGTTGTCCCGACGATCATAGTCCCTTCGATCGTCACGTCGGTCATCCCGTCTATCATCCTGACGATCATCCCTACGGTCATAATTGTGTCTATCATCCCTGCGATCATTTCTCCTATCGTCTCGCCTTTCATAGCGGCGGTCATCCTGATAGTCCCGTCTATCGTCATGTCGTAGGTCATCTCTGTCATCCCTTCGATAATCCTCCCTACGATAATCATCCCTTCTGTCATCTCATCTGTCATCCGAGTACCTCTGCGGACCGCTGTGTCGTAGCAGAGCTCATTGTTAGTCTGATTGGAAAAACGTCGTTGTTGTAGACGATTAGTCCATAAGGCTATTTGTTCCTGAATTGCCGCTTCTTCTTCATCGACCCTGATACTTTTTCAGTTCTTTAGTCACCCTGATACTTTTTCAGTTCTTTAGACACCACATTGATAGACACATTGGGGATGTCCAACACTCGACGCGTGGCTCGGCATGCAATTTGCCATTCGGGGGCTAAGGCGGCAAAGAATTGGATGTTGATGTCATCCTTGTCTTTCTTGATGTGCAGTTTGTTAAGTTCATTTAAAACCGCACAGAATCTGGTAAACGTGGCCTGTAGTGACTCCCCGTCTTTCACCCTGAATTCAGTAAACTTTGCCTTTGCCTCCTCAATTTTGGCTCTGTCATCTAAGTCTGCCCCTAGCATTTGAACCTCTAATTCATCCCACATTTCCTCAGCGGACATCTTGCTGTGAACACCTACAAGGATATCAGTAGGCAGGGCCTGGTAGATCAGATATTCAGCCCTCTTGTCAGCATGTTGCATGTCTCGCTCTGCCTCATTAGCAGGTTCTCGTTCAACCTTGGATGCGAGTACAGGTGGGTCAGCTTTGGGTCTAGTAGAAATTTCCCGATAATAGATAACTGGGCCTTCAGAAATTGATTGGAGCATAAGGTTGACATTTGGTTGCATACCGACAAACTTGAGAAATCGGGATTTCCATTGCTCATATTCATCTGGATACAGAACAGGTGGTCTGTTCTCGGATTTGAGGACAAGGGCTTCTCGAGACATGATTTATAGTGCTGATATGGAAAAATGAGATCTTGAAGGTGGAAACTTGATTCGGATTGGCTGAACTGCGGATGAACAGTACCTTGGATGGTACGAATTCGGATCACATGTGGAGTTCGGATGGGACCGAATTCGGATAAACAGAAACGTCGGATGGGACCTAGAACTGGTTTACCAACAAAGGATTGGACCGAATTCGGATGAGTCGAATTTGGATGAACAGTGAAGTCGGATGGAATCGAATTCGGATGGACCAAGATCAGGACAACCGAATTCGGATGGTTCGAATTCGGATGAACAATATACACTGCAGATGAACACTTGGAAAATTTATCAAGAAGGAAACACCGAATTCGGATATGGACCGGATTCGGATGGTCCGAAATGAAAGTACAACATGAAAGCACAAGTTAAACTAAGTGTTTTAAAATTGCCTGATCTGAACTTCGGAGGGTCCGAAGTTCGGATGGGACCGAAGTGTGGTCCGAAATGGGGAAATTTTGGTCCAAAGGTCACCTAAATATGGTCCAAAGTGGACCGAACTATGGTCCGAATTGGTCCGGGATAGGGTCTGAAATGGTCCGAAAATGGGTCCGAAATGCAACAGTTTATGGTCCGAATTACAGCAGTTATGAAATTTCAGAAATCGTCCAGAATTACAACTAGCAGATTTTTGGCCTAAAAATAGTTTCTAAATGATTGGAAAATTATTTTAAACACTTTGAAGTCTTTAAAGTATACCAAAACACGTAAAAATCTTTTAAAAATGGACCAAAACAACTAGAAAACCCATGTTTTTCAAGACTTCAAAAACATATTTAAATGGACTATATGATGTAAAGATTGAACCTAAATAGCTCTAAATCAGTAGGGAATGAATACTAGATGATTATATGAAAGAAAAACACGAAAACAACAATATTTTTTAGAAAAAGAAGATCAAACCGTGGTTTTTGATGAAGAACAACGATGAAACGACAGCAGAATCCGAGAAAAAAAGTTTAAATCCACCTCCTTGAGCTCAGATACCAATTGTTATAAATGATTTCCAGATAATATCAGCACATAATCATATATAATCACTCACAAACAGAAACAATGCTCAATGATTGAGTAATGATTATAAGAAGACAATAAGAATAATATTGATATTGAATGTGGCGGCTGGAAGAAGAAATCCGTGTAATAGCAATTTTGATTGTCAACTTTTTTTTTTCACAAAACCCTAGGACCTATATACCTAGGAGATTAATCCAACTTTAAGGGAATTGCACTTTGGCCCCCTTAACTTTAAATTCAAAGAAACTAACTAGAAATTAATTACAAGACAAACTATTCTAGAAATAATTATTACAAAATAAATCCACAAGATCAAAATTTAATATCTAACACCACCAACTGATGATAATCCAAGGTTTTTGAAAATGTATATCTACGACACTAATAATGAGGTATGCAATAGACTTCGTCATTTTAGTGACACACATTCTCAACGGCTTAAACCAGAGATTGTTCAAAGTTTGATCACCTTTTCGACAACTCCAATAGATTGGTCTAGCACAGCTAGAGATATTTGCATGGACGAAAACCCTCCCGATCTCAAAATTAGGTTATACAATAACACATGTAACCTGCGTGATAACAACCCAACCTCTCGTACACTTGGTGCAATTGTCTATGACAACGAGCCTAAATGTACGAACGATTTTGACATTATCATTTACAAAAAGGTTGGGCCACGTCAAAATCAACCCGTTGCATTCTTTATATATGGCTTTGCAATTTCCTTTGTTGTTTTTGTTTGGTGAACATGGTTGGTCAGTTAACCTAAGATTAACTAATAATAATCTTACCAATGATGGGAAACTAACCATGAAAAAAATAGATTAAATTACATTTCATCGAGACACAATCTTTTTAGAAATGAGTATCTTTAAGGCATTCATGATGCACTATTACAAGGTGCATCTGATGGCCATGACGTAGGAAAAAGAACAATCTTGCCAGCATCTTTTACCGGTAGTCCTCGATATATGTACAAACATTATCAAGATGCTCTTGCAATATGTAGAGTACATGGAAACCCTCAATACTTCATAACTTTCACTTGCATTACTAAATGGCCAGAGATTTCAAGGTATCTTCAAAGATATCCTGAGATGAAAACTGAAGACAAGGCTGATATTATTGCTAGGGTCTTCCAATCGAAGCTTCACTATTTCATGTCTTATTTGCGCAGGCAAATGCCCTTTGGCGAGGTTACAGTAGGTTTTTCAAAAGTTCAATTTATTATTCATTTGGTTTTATATCCATACATTTTCCCCATTTTCTTTACAGATTTATAGACCATTGAATTTCAAAAACGAGGCTTACCACACTGCCATACTCTTTTGTGGGTAAAACCTCCACATAAAATTAAGACTGCACAACAAGTTGATCAATTTATATCTGCTGAAATTCCTAATCAACAATTTAACCCCGAGCTTTACAAGTTTGTCAGTGAACTTATGATACATGGGCCATGTGGTCTTGCAAAAATGAATGCCACATGCATGGTTGATCCAATCCGCTCAAAAGATTTTCCTAAACAATATGAGGCATTCACACGATTTGATTAAGATGGCTACTAACGAGCCGTCGTTGTAGCCCGTAGAAATAACCTTAAAACTAACTATTAGCATAGAGAAGTAAGAGTCGAATCCGCAGGGAGTGCGTATGTGAATTAAGGTTAAATTTCTAGTTTCTTAAGTTTATTAAATACAATTAAATTGTGAAATGCGTGATTTGTTTGGAATAATGATTACGACTAAATTACTATTAAAGCAACAACGAGCAAATGACAATTGATTGACAAATCGAATTAAAAGATAACCATTTACGAAATCACTACGGCGTAAGTTATTATCTACTTGAATATCATGTAACAGTCGCATAGACATAATCAATTACTTAGTCATATTACTCGTAAATAATCTAACCAATAAATCTCGGCTTAGTGTATGCAACATTCATTGCTTGTCTAGATCCCTAAACTAATTGACTCGACAAAAATAAAAATATCACTATGAACTATCTTGCTTTTACCAATCAAACCATTTACTCATAAAAACAACCAAATGTATATCATTTGCATCACACAAAATATTCAAGTATCACAAAATACATCAATACATAAAGATAAATTCAAGTAAATAAAACTTAGTCGTAGATCCTCCGCAGACGGTTATGGTGGTTTAGTCTCTCATCGCGTGTTCTTCATCGAGAATGATTGGAGACATCATTGTAGGCTTCAATGGCACGAATGGTTGCACTACACCTTCTTCCTACTCGATCCGTAAACCAACTACGGCAGGGCTTCACCAATCTTTTCAATATTTTCGGACCTCTAAAAACGACAGTCATCGACCTCTATTTATAGAGAAGGTTAAATTTAGGGTTTTGGATGCAGAAAAGCGGCTGTAGGATTTTCACGCTGCACGAGCGTAGGCGTGCGCCTGGCCTGCGCTGTGGGGTATGACTTGGGCTAGGCCGGTCTGCGCTGGAAGTTCTCTCTAAATAAAAATAGTTCTGTTTTGCAGGGTAGCTGCGCCCCCACCGACTCGTTTCGTGCTGAATTTCTCGAGCTGCTTCCATTTGACTTCTTGACCCTGAAACACAATTTGGGAGTAAAAGTATGGTAGTTACGAAGCATAGGTGCATAAAATAAGCCTTTAACGATACCGAAAACACATAAAATTATAGTCTTATCAGCTACGTTCATTATATGAGGAGAAACGATGATCGTTTTGTGATTAAGAATCACATGAGGCTAGACAACTTATATGTTGTGCCCTACAAAGACAATCTTTCTTTAGACTTTCATGCTCATATCAATGTCAAATATTGCGGTTGGAATATGTTGATTAATTACTTATACAAGTATACTTCTAAAGGCGCAGACCGTATTAGGGCACCGATTACAAGATCTATTGCTGATTGTCCAAATATTGTTGTTACAAGGACCAAAAAAATTGACGAAATACAAAATTTTGTTAATGCTCGCTTTATGTGTCCTCATGACGCCTCCGAGAGAATATTTAACTTTGATATCAATAGTAGAACTCTTGCAGTCCAAGTTCTTGTTGTTCATTTGGAAAGATTGCAAACAGTTACATTAAAAGACACTCAATCATTAGGATGTATCATTAACAATCTGATGACAAAAAAAACTACATTGACACAGTGGTTACATACTAATCGGGTTGATGCAGGTGGTCGTCATCTTACGTATGTTAACTACCTTTAAGAATATAAATGGATTGCCCAAGGAAAGGATTGTAGTCGAGATACCTCTAAAAGACACCTGCTATTGGAGGGCTAATCTATATTCACCCAACATGTGGTGAGGTGTTTTACCTAAGGATGTTGTTGAGTAATCAAATTCATTGTCAAACATTTGCCGATATCAGAGTAGTCAATGGTCACATATTTCCTACATATCGTGCTGCATGTGAAGCGTTGGGTCTACTTGGCGATAATAAAGAATGGACCTATGCATTTGATGAGGCACCAATTTGGGCATCTGCTCAAGAATTAAGATATTTATTCACACATATGCTTTTACACTGTGAGATTTTAGATACCCTTTCCTTGTGGACACAACAGGGCATCACATGAGTGATGATATACAACAAAAAGTCATTACTGATTCATGTGTTTCCAACTTATATGTTAACGAGAAAGACATGCAAGATTACATCTAATATCAACTCGAACTTTTGCTGAACTCTAATTCAAACTCCTCTTCGCTTTGTGACTATGGTTTGTCAATGCCTCCATCACATTTACTTGTAGAATTAAAAAACAGGCTGCTCATGGAAGAAAAAAATTATGACAGGGTAAACATAATAAAAGAGAATGACCTATTATTTAAGCTTAATATTGAGCCAAGAAGCGTTTATGATTCAATTATGAATGCATGCCTAACAAATAGACAAGAACTATTGTTTGTCTATGGACATGGAGGCTCTGGTAATACATTTTTGTGGACTACAATTAATTTCACATTACGGGCTATTGAAAAGATTGTGTTAGTCATTGCATCTTTAGGAATTGCATCACTTTTGTTTCCTTTTGGAAGAACTGCACACTCCCGCTTCAAGATTCCTTTGGACATTACATGCGACTCGATTTGTCACATTAAGAAGAACACGCATCTTGCTAACTTGCTTTCAGAGACTACTTAATTTGATTGTCTGAGATGAGGCACCCATGGTTGAACGAAATGTTTTGAGGCATTGGATAAAACATTAAAAGGCATACATGATCAACCTACTACTCCTTTTGGTGGTAAGTCAATACTACTTGGTGGTGACTTTAGACAAACTCTTCCAGTTAAACCTAAAGGAACAAAGGCGGATATTGTTGCATCATCAATAGTTGATTCCTCATTGTGGCATCACTTTAAAATATGCATGCTATCTCAAAATATGTGACTTTTCCAGCCAAATATCTTGTCTGTAGAAAAGGAAGATATCGCTGCATTTTCATCATGGTTACTACACATTAGTGATGGCGAGGTTGGCATCGAAGAGAAAATGATCCTGTTAATGCAAATGATTGGCGATACCCGACTGATCCCATATCACGACAATTCTCTCATTGACCTATTTAACTTCATATATAGGTCAGCCATACTTGAAAGGCCTACTGCTGCCACAATATCTGACAAAGTGATTGTTTGTCCTAAAAACGAGACTGCCGACGAAATCAACACCCTAATACTAGAGTTTCTTCCGGGAGAAAGCATGACATATCTAAGTGCCGACTAGATTATGCCACCCACAAATGAATGAGGTGATACTGAAATTCTTTACCCATCCGAGTATCACAATTGCCTTATCTTTAATGGACTTCACGTTCATCGTCTTGAGTTAAAGGTTGGTGCTCCAATTATGTTACTTTGTAACATTAATCAAATGGTCGGCCTTTGCAATGAAACAAGATTGATCATCACACAATTATTATCAAGGATCATCGAGGCTGAAATTATCACTAGAATACAAATTGGATTGAAAGTTGATATACCTCGGATTACTTTAAATCACATTGACAAACAATTGCCCTTCATTTTCAAAAGGAAACAATTCCTAGTAAAGCTTTCCTATGCCATGACAATTAATAAAATCCAAGGACAATCGTTGAACAAAATAGGCATTTACCTTAGTGAGCCAATATTCAGTCATGGTCAGTTATATGTTGCATTCTCAAGGGCTATGTCACCTGTTGCTATTAAAATACTCATCAAAACCCATGAAAACATACATTCCAATTTCACCAAAAATATTGTCTACTGTGATTTCTTAAAAAGGTTAAAACTTTCAATGACAAATTGAGACTACAATATTTACATTTATTGTTATCCATTCTTACATGAAAATATCATGTTTACACACATTTTTTCACCTTCACTATGGCCTATAAATATATTATTTCATCCCACCTTTTTATCATTACATATGTATTTTCATAATTTTTCCTTTTTTTCTTTACTTAGACACTTGAAGTTGGCAATGAAGACGATCGCGACCTTGAAACCCGGCGCCGAAGATCAACCACTTGAGATAAAGGTGATAAGAAAATGGACATCCTTTGGAATAAAGGAGTTGTGCTTCATTTTCGTAGACAAACACGTGAGTTTTTTTCCCCCCAACACACTTGACAACCACAATATGCTTTTTACGTTTGCTTCTTACATAAACAAATGACACAAAATGCTACAGGCCAATGCTATTCAAGCCACTGTTGATTCAAGAGATGGGGCGTATTTCGATGTTTTACTTAAGTTGGCAAATATTATCACCTAACCAACTACATATGTGAGGTTGTTAGAACATCTATGAAGAGTGTTCCACATAACAACGCAATAAGACTTGGAAACACTTCCATGTTTTGCGAAATTGCATCTGATGATTTCCCAACATATTCACTATAACTTCGTGCAATACGATGAGCTGGAATCACGAGCCAATAATCATGCAATCCTGAGATATCTTTACTATTGCATCCTTTCATTATATGATTTTTGCACACACACACACACACACACACACACACACACACACACACATATATATATATATATATATGTATGTATATGTATATGTGTGTGTGTGTCTATATATATATATATATATATATATATATATATATATATATGTATGTGTGTGTGTGTATATATATATATATATATAGCATGATTTTAGATTCTATTGGAAGGGTAGAACATGTGACAGATGTAGTAACACAAAAGGGAATAAACATCACGAAATTCAAGCTTGAAGATCTGAGGTTCTCTCTACATTAACAAATGAGCAGTTATTAAATAGGAAAATCTATAACACATGATTTCTATCTTCTTTGTATGTCAGTGGAGCAATAATCGAGGCATCTTTCTTCGACGACGCTGCTACTCTAATCAAGAGATAGGCGATTACATCTTTATTTCCACCGGTTAGTATTGCTGTAACCTCGATGAGAGTTACTAAATTTCGAGGTTTATTCATTGTTTATACTGGAAATTCCTTAAATTTAACAATGTTAACATGTCTTTCATATAACAAATAATAAATATCCTTTCATTTTCACTTTCTCACGAAGATTATCTTGCAACAAATGCACTACAACTAAATTCAACGTCTGCTTCGTATATTTACATCAATCCTGATATTAGAGTGAGACGCCCTCATTGGATTAATGATATAATTGTAGCAATCACCAGGATCGACAAACAACCCAATGAGTATCATAATAATTGAAATTGAATACTTAAATTAGAATTAAGCACATCCACACTAAAGCAATAGAGTACATGTCTACAGTGATAAAAGTCTAACTATTACATCAACATAATTGTTTTAGAAGTAGAAAATCCCAGTCCAAAGCTATTACATTCAAGTACCAATAGCTTCTATAGTCTCCGGGATATTGATTTGATATGCTTAAGTGGAAGGTCCAGCTACACGTTTGCCTTTGCCTGAAACAATGTGAGTCAACAGTAAGCTAAATGCTTAGTGAGATAACAGATTATACATACAACAAATATTTCTTTACATGCAATGCTTAACCATGGGCAGTGTAAGCCCCATGTATGTGAAAACGGCAGTGAAAGCCTCAATGTGTGAGTAAACCATGCAGTGCTAGCATGGGGTGGCAGTTCAATATGCTGATCGGGGATGTGCCGAACCTGTTGGGATACGAGTGGGATGATCAGTCCCCGACAGTGGCCTGCTGTCAGCCCCAGCCAGGTCGCATCAGAGTGTGAAGTAATGATCATGCAGTGCAAGCATGACGTAAATAGATGCACTTTCAATTGAACGCTGGCTACATGTGTATTACATGTCAAGTACGAGTGTGCATCATAACAACAAATCATGTACGAGTGCCAAATGATGTATATGAACAATGTGAACATGCCATTGAATGTATAAACATGAATGTAAAAACAATAAATGTTCGAATGATAATCTGCAACTCACAGTGATTGGTTTTGTGACTTGATCCTGAATCAATGTGTGTTTTGATAACACCACAATGATCTGTAAAGTAAGTGTAATAGTGATGTAATGTCAGTAATTGCTTAAAATTGTATTCTGTAATTTTAAATGTAATTGGGTTCTGATTTCGGACCACATCCGAATTCGGATGGTCCGAATCACTATGTGTCCGAAATGGGTGTTGGGGTCCGAATTGGGACATGTCCGAAATGTACATGGATCCGAAATGGGTATGGGGATCCGAATTGGGTAAGTATCCGAAATTGTGGTTGGTCCGGATTGAGTATAGTCCGAAGTTCCTATGGTCCGAAATACAATTGGTCCGAACTCACTATTGATCCGGATTGGGACAGTGTCCGAATTGGGATAGGACCGAAATAGGGCAAGGTCCGAAATCCTTGTAAGTCTGAATTGAGTATGGTCCGAATTGAGGTTGAGTCCGAACTAGGGTGATGATCCGAATTCGGATGGATCATCATCCGAATTCATACTTAGCATATTTTTCCAGATTTTCCAGATTTTATGTTTGGGTCATTTTTGCATGTTTCTGAGTCTAATATTGCAAATGTGAACTTATATACACTATAACAACTTATAACATGTCATATTGTAACAAAATAACCCATTTATGTCCATTTTTTCTTATGAGTCTCGATGAACACACACACTAAAACACACACTTAATTCCAAAATCATACTTAGACTTTGAATCTGAATCTGAAAATTGGTACACTACATTATCAACACCCGATTTTAACGTATCAATAACAAATTCTAACATGCATTAACAATCTGAACCAAAATCCTTTGATTCGGTTCTCACCAAAACCGAACCCAAAATCTCATAAATTCGTAAATAGGAGTGATTCTTACCTCAAATCGTTTGTTGTAACTGTTATAGCTTCTAATTTGCAACTTGTTTCCAACTTTTGCACTTGAATTTTATGATTTCTTGTGTGTGTTCTTGGATGGAGCCGAGAGGAAGAGAGTAAAGAGAGAGAGAGAGAGCCGGTTAGAGAGAGAGAGAGTAGAGTGAGAGTGGATTTGATGAAATGAAGGGTTTTTCATCCCTTTTATTTGTATTTTAACTTATTTGCATAACACACCCCTCAACTTCGTATTTTCATATTTAACTGAAATAATGATCAAAATAACTTAAATTGACATAATTTTCCATAAGTACAATAATTGAGTCTTAAAACCGTAAATTACATATAATTAAAATTTGGGATGTTACAGCATGGGCTCCACCACGCCTATACTTCGTCCGCGAAGTCATGCTGCGCTAAACAAACTTGGGTACTTAGTCTTCATGTCTTGTTCTGATTCCCAAGTATGATTAGCTCCCCGATGATGCTTCCACTTGACCAGAACCATCCTGATTTCCTTATTTCGTAGTTTCTTGACTTTTGTCTCCAAAATGCACTCCGGTTCATCAACGAACCTTAGCCGTTCGTCAACCTTAATGTCCGAGTGATCAGTCCATGGTTCCCTCTCGGGCACCAGACTCTTTCTTAAGTATCCTACGTGGAAGACCGGGTGAACTCCTGATAGTTCTTCTGGTAAGTCCAAGTGATAGGACTGATTCCCAACTCTTTCTAGTATTTTGAAGGGTCCTATGAATCGAGGCGATAGCTTTCCTCGCTTTACGAATCTTGTAACTCCCTTCATCGGGGAAACCTTCAAGTAGACCCAATCATCTTTTTGAAATTCTATCGCTTTGTGTCGGCGATCATGATAGTTCTTTTGTCGATCTTGTGCTGTTTTCATGTACTGCCGTATGAGTTGGATCTTTTCATTTGTTTCTTGTAGCAAAGCAGGACCGGCTATTGGAGTTTCTCCTGTTTCCCTCCAACAGGTTGGAGTCCTACATTTTCTTCCGTACAGAAACTCGAATGGTGCCATCTTGATAGTGGAATGGTAACTATTGTTGTAGGAGAATTCAACCAATGGGAGGTGATCGTCCCAGTTACCACCCAAATCCATGACATAGGCTCTGAGCATGTCTTCGAGAGTTAAGATTGTTCTTTCACTTTGCCCGTCCGATTGAGGTCTATAGGCAGTACTCATTGCGATACGAGTACCAAGACCGTTTTGTAAAGCAGCCCAGAAATTAGAAGTGAATCTACTATCTCGGTCGGAGACAATAGACTTAGGCACACCATGCCTAATAACAATTTCGTTTACGTAGATCTGGGCAAGTCGGTCCAGTGAGTAGGTTTCTCGGATTGGTATGAAGTGAGCAGATTTGGTTAATCGGTCAACGATGACCCAAATGGCATCATGTTGACGACGCGTCTTGGGCAGCTTCGTTACGAAATCCATAGTAATATGGTCCCACTTCCATTCTGGGATAGGAAGAGGTTGCATACTACCATAGGGTTGTTGGTGCTCGGCTTTGACTAGACGACATGTTCTGCACCTTTCAACATACTGACCGACATCTCTTTTCAATCCTGGCCACCAGAAATCGGCCTTCAGGTCGTTGTACATTTTTGTGCTGCCAGGATGAATTGAGAATTTAGATTGATGAGCCTCCTTGAGAATTACATCTCGCATGTTCCCGAACTTAGGAACCCAAACTCTGCCGTAAACTCCTTTCAGTCCAGTTCCATCGTCTTGCATTAATGGCAACTGAATTCTGATATCTTCGTCTTTAACATTCCCTTCTTTTTTGGCCTGTAACTGAGCAGCCCTAACATCATCTATAATAGTTGAGGTCAAAATTGTAGAAGTCAAGGCATAGCAATATGCCTTGCAGTATGCTTTTCGACTTAGAGCATCGGCCACTACGTTGGCCTTCCCTGGATGATAGAGAATCTCACAGTCGTAGTCTTTTATCAGCTCCATTGACCTTCTTTGCCTCATATTCAAGTCCTTCTGACTGAATATGTACTTCAAACTCTTGTGGTCGGTGAAGAGCTGACATTTGGTTCCATACAAGTAGTGTCTCCATAACTTGAGAGCGAAAGTCACAGCAGTCAGTTCTAGATCATGGGTAGAGTAATCTTTCTCATGTGGTTTGAGCTGTCTAGAAGCGTATGCTATGACGTTTCCTCTTTGCATCAGAACAGCACCCAAACCCATGCCTGATGCATCTGTATAGACAACAAAGTCTTCGTTTCCTTCAGGCAGGGCTAACACTGGTGCTTCACTTAGCAGATTCTTCAAGTTGTCAAATGCCATTTGCTGTTCTTCTCCCCAAAAGAAGGTCGCGTTCTTGCGAGTAAGCTTTGTTAGCGGAACGGCGATCTTTGAGAAGTCTTTGATGAATCGGCGGTAGTAACCAGCCAATCCCAGAAAACTCCGAATCTCTGAGGCGTTGCGGGGTGATTCCCAGTTCTGGATAGCTTCGATCTTTGCAGGATCAACAGCAATCCCAGCACCAGATATCACGTGCCCCAAGAATTGGATCTGAATTGAATATTGAGTAAGTACAAGCTAACAACGAGTTTATGATTAAGTATAAGGATCATGAAATTGTTTGGAATGTTGAGATGTACCTGCCTCAACCAGAATTCACACTTAGAGAATTTGGCATAAAGTCGCTCTTTGCGTAGCAACTCTAGCAATTCTCTCAGATGTGCAGCATGATCCTCTTCGGTCTTTGAATATATGAGAATGTCATCGATGAACACGATGACAGATTTGTCGAGCATTGGTCGGCAGACTCGATTCATGAGATCCATGAAAGCGGCCGGCGCATTAGTAAGACCGAACGGCATTACCAGAAACTCGTAGTGTCCGTAACGAGTTCTGAAAGCCGTCTTAGGAATGTCATCTGAGTGTACTTTGAGTTGGTGATAACCCGAACGAAGATCAATCTTCGAGAAGTAGCTTGCGCCTTGTAACTTGTCGAAGAGATCATCAATCCGGGGCAACGGGTATTTGTTTTTGATTGTGACTTTGTTGAGTTCTCGATAGTCGATGCACATACGTAATGTGCCATCCTTCTTCTTGACGAACAGAACAGGTGCGCCCCAAGGAGATGAACTTGGGCGGATAAAGCCTTTGTCCAGCAGCTCCTGTAACTGCTTCATCATTTCCTGCATTTCTGCAGGATCTAAACGGTACGGAGCCTTTGCTATTGGAGCAGCTCCAGGAATGAGGTCAATGCGGAATTCCACTTGGCGATCAGGTGGCAATCCCGAGATATCTTCTGGAAAGACATCAGGAAATTCGGAAATGACGGAAACGGTAGAAGGAGATTGAACTTCAGCTTTTGAATCGACAGCGTAGGCTAAGTAAGCGGAACAACCCTTGGCAACGTGCTTTCGGGCTTTTGCAATTGAAATAAGGCATAAGTCGCCTTTGTGTCTATCACCATAAATGCATATGTCTCGGCCCTCGGGAGTGGTAATCTTGATCATTCTTTTCTTGCAAACGATTTGGGCCTCATTATGAACCAACCAGTCCATGCCTACTATGATATCGAATTCCCCGAACTCCATGGGAATTAGATCTATGTTGAACACTACATCCTCTACAAGTAATGTGCAATTCCTATAAACCTGGTCTGCTTTAACTAACATGTTGCTAGCAGTCTCTATGTCAAGTACAAATTGCAGTTTGGAAGTTGGCATGTTAAATTGACGAGCAAATGAAGTGGAGACAAACGAACGATTTGCTCCAGAGTCAAACAGTACACGTGCAGGAATTGAATTTACATAAAACGTACCAGTGACCACCTCCGGGTCATCCTTTGCTTCTTCAGCTGAGATTTGGAACGCCCTTGTTGGAGCCCTTTGAGATTGATCCCTGCGAGCCGTGGAAGCTACAGAAGATCTTGCTGTTGATTGTGGAGCATTCTGATCTCGTGGGGGTTTCGGGCAGTCCCTTGAGAAATGGCCAAGTCTGTGGCAGTTGTAGCATGCATCATCTTTTCGTGGATAATGCTCCCAGTGATGGCCTTTCTGCCCACAGCAGAAACAGTACATGTCTTGAGTCTTGCACTCCCCAGAGTGCGCTTTTCTGCATCGTCTGCAGTCTCTCATTTCAGAACTGGCCGAGAAGGCCCTTCCCTTCTTGGGTGATGAAGATTGTTGATGAGATTGGGAAGAAAATCGAGAGGATCCAGACTCCCGCTGCCTTTTTGGCGGCGACGGTTGAGTCGGTGGTGCGGCGGCTGACCCGATGACGTATCCAGATAATAAGACAATCTGCTCCACATTTCGAGCAGCCTCGAGTAATCCAGCAAACGTTGTATACCGAACCCCACTCATGGTTCGGCGTATCTCATAATCTAGACCGGCCTCAAACCGGGCTATTTTTCTCTCTTCTGTGTCAACTTGATGCGGTGCGAACAGACTTAATCGGGTGAACTCAACGGCATATTGTGTAACCGTTTTCGTTCCCTGAGTTAAGTTCAGGAATTTTGCCTCGAGACGTCGCTTCTCGTCGGCTGGACAGTACTGTTGAGAAAATACTTCCTTGAACTCGCTCCATGACATGTGTGACACTACCTCCATCGTCAACACATGTGTCATTGCGTCCCACCACATAACAGCGTCCCTTGCAAACATAGCGGTTGCAAAGCGGACCATGTCTTTATCAGCGCAGTCGCTGATCCTGAAAGTTCATTCCGTGGTGGTGATCCATTCCAATGCAGTCACAGCATCACCGGTTCCATCAAAAGTAACAGCCCCGTTACTTTTGAAGTCCTTAAACCTACAACCCCTTGATCGGTTAGAAGACCCAGTGTCTTGTCTTTCCTCTTGATCGTCCTGTTGTTGCTCCTTGTTCTTTCGTTTGTCAGCCTTTCGTTTTGCCTCGGCCTCATCTCTGGCCCTTAACTGATCAGCAAATGACTGAGCCTGCTCAGCCATTCGTTTGGATTGTAGCTCATTGTTTTGTTCCATGAGAGCTTGCATCATCTGGAACATTTGCTGAGGAGTCATATCGTCTCCTGACATGTTCTGAAATATAACAACTTATATTTAGAACATTTATTTGTAAGTCCTAAGTGTACAGTTACCCTTTGTGTTTCCCCGTGTGCATGTCAATCCTATCTTAGTTCAGATCATTACTTAGAAGTTCATTCTAATATCATAACCTAAGTTTGAGTCCAAGTCCTCGCGGACACTTGAAACCTCAAACTAATGCTCTGATACCAAACTCTGAGACGCCCTCATTGGATTAATGATATAATTGTAGCAATCACCAGGATCGACAAACAACCCAATGAGTATCATAATAATTGAAATTGAATACTTAAATTAGAATTAAGCACATCCACACTAAAGCAATAGAGTACATGTCTACAGTGATAAAAGTCTAACTATTACATCAACATAATTGTTTTAGAAGTAGAAAATCCCAGTCCAAAGCTATTACATTCAAGTACCAATAGCTTCTATAGTCTCCGGGATATTGATTTGATATGCTTAAGTGGAAGGTCCAGCTACACTTTTGCCTTTGCCTGAAACAATGTGAGTCAACAGTAAGCTAAATGCTTAGTGAGATAACAGATTATACATACAACAAATATTTCTTTACATGCAATGCTTAACCATGGGCAGTGTAAGCCCCATGTATGTGAAAACGGCAGTGAAAGCCTCCCCATGTATGTGAAAACGGCAGTGAAAGCCTCAATGTGTGAGTAAACCATGCAGTGCTAGCATGGGGTGGCAGTTCAATATGCTGATCGGGGATGTGCCGAACCTGATGGGATACGAGTGGGATGATCAGTCCCCGACAGTGGCCTGCTGTCAGCCCCAGCCAGGTCGCATCAGAGTGTGAAGTAATGATCATGCAGTGCAAGCATGACGTAAATAGATGCACTTTCAATTGAACGCTGGCTACATGTGTATTACATGTCAAGTACGAGTGTGCATCATAACAACAAATCATGTACGAGTGCCAAATGATGTATATGAACAATGTGAACATGCCATTGAATGTATAAACATGAATGTAAAAACAATAAATGTTCGAATGATAATCTGCAACTCACAGTGATTGGTTTTGTGACTTGATCCTGAATCAATGTGTGTTTTGATAACACCACAATGATCTGTAAAGTAAGTGTAATAGTGATGTAATGTCAGTAATTGCTTAAAATTGTATTCTGTAATTTTAAATGTAATTGGGTTCTGATTTCGGACCACATCCGAATTCGGATGGTCCGAATCACTATGTGTCCGAAATGGGTGTTGGGGTCCGAATTGGGACATGTCCGAAATGTACATGGATCCGAAATGGGTATGGGGATCCGAATTGGGTAAGTATCCGAAATTGTGGTTGGTCCGGATTGAGTATAGTCCGAAGTTCCTATGGTCCGAAATACAATTGGTCCGAACTCACTATTGATCCGGATTGGGACAGTGTCCGAATTGGGATAGGACCGAAATAGGGCAAGGTCCGAAATCCTTGTAAGTCTGAATTGAGTATGGTCCGAATTGAGGTTGAGTCCGAACTAGGGTGATGATCCGAATTCGGATGGATCATCATCCGAATTCATACTTAGCATATTTTTCCAGATTTTCCAGATTTTATGTTTGGGTCATTTTTGCATGTTTCTGAGTCTAATATTGCAAATGTGAACTTATATACACTATAACAACTTATAACATGTCATATTGTAACAAACTAACCCATTTATGTCCATTTTTTCTTATGAGTCTCGATGAACACACACACTAAAACACACACTTAATTCCAAAATCATACTTAGACTTTGAATCTGAATCTGAAAATTGGTACACTACATTATCAACACCCGATTTTAACGTATCAATAACAAATTCTAACATGCATTAACAATCTGAACCAAAATCCTTTGATTCGGTTCTCACCAAAACCGAACCCAAAATCTCATAAATTCGTAAATAGGAGTGATTCTTACCTCAAATCGTTTGTTGTAACTGTTATAGCTTCTAATTTGCAACTTGTTTCCAACTTTTGCACTTGAATTTTATGATTTCTTGTGTGTGTTCTTGGATGGAGCCGAGAGGAAGAGAGTAAAGAGAGAGAGAGAGAGAGCCGGTTAGAGAGAGAGAGAGAGTAGAGTGAGAGTGGATTTGATGAAATGAAGGGTTTTTCATCCCTTTTATTTGTATTTTAACTTATTTGCATAACACATCCCTCAACTTCGTATTTTCATATTTAACTGATATAATGATCAAAATAACTTAAATTGACATAATTTTCCATAAGTACAATAATTGAGTCTTAAAACCGTAAATTACATATAATTAAAATTTGGGATGTTACATAGAGTATTAACACCGTTGAGTATGTTTCTTACAAAAATAGATCTACATACATTCAAACAATTTTTTTGACCACCTTACTCTTTGTAGGTTCCTTTCGAAAACGAACATTATTCCTGCACTAAAAATACAATACGAAAAATCCACAAATGCGGATCTTGAAAGGCAAAGGAATAGATTCACTATAGCACAACTGCTATCATTGACTCTGTCTCGATATACAGCACATACTTCTTTTCTTAGTAAAAGGTCATTACTAACATCCACCAAATTTACTCATTATATTTGTATTAACATGTTTGCAAAATTATAGATAATACAGTCAAACCTATGCGTCATCTTTTGCATTTTCTTATTTATATTTTTAAAATATTTTCATTCACATGAATTACGGTCTATGGATAAAAATAAAGAAAGTATTTATTAAATATTATTTAGTTCGCAAAATTTCTAATGTAACAATATCATTGTTTCATTTAAACAATATAACTAGAAATCTATATATTTTTAGTGTGATTTATTTATATAACAATGGCATTGTTTCTTTCCACTGTTACGAAAAGAAAAATTAGTAATTTCTTGGAATTGTGGTTTTCCACAATGGTCACGTCTCATTTCCACTGCTCTTATTTATACCAGGTGTTCAATTCACATGTAAAGGAGCTATAACAGATTTCAACAAAAACAGACCATGGTTTATATATCATGCGACCAATGCTATAAGAAAGTTCTACCAAGAAGAAGTATTGTCACGTGCGAGGATCACGATCAAGTCATATAACCTCCACATTATCCTATTTGTTCATACATTTTTAACATTCATGTCAATATTTGCTTTGATGCAAACATAAAGACCATACGACAGAAGCTAAAACAGCCTTAATGTTTGTCGACGCTGATTGCATTACATTAGTCACTGACATGGGATACACAAACCCACATATTTTGTCTCCGCCTTTAATTGCACTTCGAGGAGATACCAGAATCTTCCAGCTACGATTCAACAAATCTTCCAAACCAAGACTTATTGAATTTAGCAAATCTTCCAAACCAAGACTTATTAAATTTATAGCAGATAATGTCTTCAAAGAGACTTTGGCTCCTACCTCGTCACTATTACGCTGGACTCCCACATGCGCCAATTAAAAAGATCCCGTGAATCATCTCCACCAAAAACCTTCCTACATGCACGAGGCTTTCCTCCAACAATCACAATCAATTAGGACCCCTAATTCACTTGATTCCTAATTTTTTTCTCAATGTTCAGCTTCTGGAAGTAATAAGAAAAGGTCTTTTGAGAAACAACCAATGCCATAAAACATAGGTATAGTAACAACTCCTTTGCGTTGACAATTTTTTTCCATTTGATAGCGTAACATTGTTGGGAATAAATAATAGAGATGAAACAATTATATTGTATATAATTAAATACTCAATAGATTAGGGGTTATATGTGTAAATACACAATACTTGTGTATTGTGTATAAATAGAAGTGTATGGTTCTGTTTGTAGGAGCTGCTAGAAATCTGAGATTACACATACACATACGCTTAGAACAGTAGAGAGAGAAGAAGATTGCTTTGCAAGAAAGCCAAAAACTCAATGTAATATTTTCTCTCTTAATCATTCAATAGATTTTGTATGATTGTTGTTCATACGTTGTTAATGTGATTGAATTGCATGAAATATGAATTCACAAACATCTATTATACAAATCATTACAGGCTCTTTTCCACACCTTTTTTTTTTTCATTTTCCTAGCTTACTATATATATTCTATAACTTCAACTAACATTCTTTTTTGTAATCAGTGTTCACGTTGTGAAACTAACAAGAAAATGTTTTTTTGAAAAACAACCCATACCATAAAACATAGGTATGATAACAGCTCCATTGCATTGTAAATTTTTTTTCTCATATGATAACCTAATATCTATTATACCACTCATTACAGGCTCTTTTCCAGACGTTTTTTTTTGTTGCCCAGTCATCTATCAGCAACAACATAGAAACATCTTTTGCTAGCTTATTGTATATATTTTATCATTTCAACTTGCCAAATGCATCTTTCTTTTGGCTGTATATTGTTCATGGGCAGTATTTTTTGTAAAACACTATACTAAATGCAAAGTTCTTGGTATCTATCATACAATTCATTACAAACTCTTTTTCACATGTTTTTTTTGTTGTTCATGTTTTTTTTGTTGTCCAGTCATCTATCAACAACAAAATAAAAACGTCTTTTGCTAGCTTATTGTATCCTTTTGGCTGCATATTGTTCATGGACAATCTTTTTTGTAATACGCTATACTAAATGCAAAGTTCTCTAGACTATATAAAAGTCACTGACTCTATCTTCCCGCAGCAAAGCACGGGTGTCATCGCCTCGTTATAGTACATTCTACACATTGTTTCTGACATGGAACCATAATAAAAGAAACTTTTAGAATTCTAATTTCAAAATGGAACCTATGACTATTTTTTTTTACTTTTTGATATTTAAAATTGTATAATTGTATATCGTAAGGTTGTGTGGTATACTAAAACCACTCACCCAACGGCCTCTCCAAGTCGGCTTTTCCTGGCGATAGCACCGCCCCCAACCGGTGGCCCCGCTTAGTGCATCCCCGCTCGGCTCTCCATCCCTGCTATCTCTATTCATCTCTTCTCTCTTTCTCTCTCCAACTCTCTTTCTCTCTCTAAAAATTAATCGATAAATGAGTATTGAGATGAGAAGTTGAGGATGATGTGTATTTTCAAAGTTTTAAAATGGAAATTGTGATAAGTAAAAAAAGCTGATGTGACGACGCTCAGGTGTCCAAAATGATGGTTTTCACAATGGTGGTTACACCCACCACTCTAAAAACTGTGTCATCCATTTTCAATTGCTGATGTCCTAGCTAGAAGTATATATATTAGTCATGTAAAATAATCTTTTAAGAATTGACATTTCAAGAACATGTTAAGGTTCAACTGAATAACTATTTTTTATATATTCAGACTTATTTCATGAAATAACAAATAAGACAAGAAATTTAATGAAATAAAATTCTTGTTATAACAATCTTATTTCATGTGGTATGTATATAACAACTACACCATATCAAACACAAGATTGTTACCGAAGCAAAATTGATGAAACAATTGAAGATTTGAAGTCATGTTGGAATTTTCATTTTTTTAACAAAATAAGGCGAAAAATATTTTATTCCCAAATAACTGAAAGAGCTATCAATTAGATCTTGTACAACAAAGTTTCCCATCAAAACATATTTCATCCGTGATTCGTTTCGTTACCTAAAAGACTTGCATCTTAGGCTCCTTTGGAGCCTCAAGTTCGCCATCACCTTTCACTTGGATTTCATTCTTCTTTGGATCCGGAGCCTCAAACAACGTCACACTTCCACACCCACTTTGAAAAAGTGCTTCTTCTTGACCAAGCTCGCGGGTCTGAATGGATTCAAGCGTCTCAACCACCTGGCTCATAACGGGCCTACCTTTTGGATTTTGGCTGAGACATTGGTAAGCCAGATTGGCAACTTTGATGGCCGTTTTAGATGAATATTGACCTTCCATTCTGGGGTCTAATATTCTCACAAGTTTCTTGTTGTGGACTAAAAGAGGTCTAGCCCACTCAACCAGGTTGTGCTCACGGCTAGGCCGGCTCTTGTCCATTGCACGCCGCCCAATCAACATCTCAAGAAGCACCACCCCAAACCCGTATATATCACTTCTAGCTGTCAGGTGTCCTGCCAATTGCATAAAATCTACGTATTCAAAACGCATAATAACAGACCCATGATTTTCAAAATTACTATGTAATTTCAAAAAAAAAAAAAAACGAACACATACAAAAACTGGAAAGAAAAATTACTCCATAGTTGACTTTGTGAAGTCAAACTTATTAACAGACTCAAGCATGAAACACTACGAATATCTTTTCGTTCTAACACTGATTTCAAAGTTTTTTTATTGGTGTTCCAAGATTTAGGTGGTCATTAGTTGGAAAGCACTATAGATTCTGTCGGTATGTGCCTAGACATTGCCAATTAGGCTACCATTACGGGATATGGGGGATTCAGAGGATCGACAGCAATGCTATGAAGTTATTTATTTGATCATTCTACCTGAGTTCCAACCCTTTCTAAAAGAACATGATATTAGTGCCCAGCAAGGGCAAATCTGGAAATTTGCATCAAAACATTAACTTAGAAGTAAGACTAGCAGTCAACCGAGGCCAAATAAGTAAATTCTAATCCTGTCTCAGAAAAGTGAGCCTAATAACTATCTTTTTGTTGAAATGTAAGCTAGAGTTGGTGTTAAATATGGTAGTTATATGTTAGTTATCAGGTGGTTAATGGTAGTTATTTATGGAAGTTAGTTATAGTTAGTTATTCCAACCGCCAAATGAAAGGATGCAATGGTTCTTGAAAGGTTGCACTTGTTCGTTTATGTGTTTATAAAAATGTATGTAATTTTCTGGTTTATGTGTATAATAAGAAGGCAGATTTCATAATTCTTGTTGTATATCTTCTTATTTCTCCAACACTTTCTACCTAATGATTCAAGGCGAAAAACTGAAAAGTACGTTGCTCATTTGTGGTTATTGGTCAAGTTCAGACCTAGCCCAGTGACTTTTTAAGTTCATGTTACTGTTATTGTTGCAAGTTTAGACCACAATGATCTGTCAACAACACTGGTTTATGTACAACCTAAATAGGGGTAATTTAGTAAAATTCAAACAGGAAGCTCCAAGAAATGAGACAGAAAAGAAAATAACTAAAAAAAATGTCAACTTTTATACAATTCCTCACAGTTTTGACTTTGGTAATGGTAGGTCAACTACTGTTTAATCCTAATTTGATATTCGAGCAGATGATTGAACATCGTAAGGCTCAACTTTGACTATAAACAAGCATTGTTTCTTGTCTTGTTATTCAGGTCTCTAAAATAAACACTATATATGGTTTATGAGGCTTTAGATATAAAGATGATATCAATCGGTGCACCAAAAGGTCATTAGCGAAAGGGGTTAATTGTATAAAAAGGTAATGTACATATAACTGAATTCTATTTCAAGTAACGAACTATGTTTTCCCGATAATAAAAAGGTAATGTACTTCAAAACACTTCAAAAATGGTAAATTTTGTCAGTGTTAGTAGTAAAGTGTCGGTAAAATGTCACTAATACAAAATACGACCCTTTTTAATTTCTTTTAGAAAGAACTTTACCTTTTTATGGGGCAAAACATAGTTTGTTACCTGAAATATCAATCAGTCACCAGTACATTACCTTTTTATGCAATTAGCCCTTGTGAACATTTCCATGGCATTATGTGAAGATATTGTTTCCGTTCTGTGAGTCATGAAAACATACTAATCATGCAAGAACAAAGCCCGTTTTCAAACTTCTAAACCGGCTAGACTGGTTACACACAACAATAGTCATCAATTATTATGACCTTCATGATTTAATACGTCCTTAGACAGAAGTTTACGCTAAAACACATCTCACCAGTCATGACGTACTCAGGAGCTGCGTATCCGTAGGTACCCATAACTCGAGTCGATACATGGGTTTGATCTCCCATTGGCCCATCCTTCGCAAGTCCAAAATCAGACAGCTTTGCATTGAACTCCTGCAAAATTTCATATTAAATGTGATTCTTTTGTCATCATCAGCCTCTAAGTTAAATGAGGCACAATGACTAACCGCATCCAACAAAATATTCGATGTCTTGAAATCCCGATAGATGACAGGCCTTTCGGCATCATGGAGAAAAGCAAGCCCTTTTGCAGCATCTAAAGCAATCTTCATCCTTCTTGACCAAGTCAAAGTAGCACACACTCCTTATACACAAAAAACCAATACTATGATACCAATATCGCAAAATTTTCCACATTTTTGTGCACATGAAAACCTGACTTCTCAAATAATTTCTAGCATATGTTGTTTATCATTATAACATTCATTTGGAAATTTAGCTTGCATAAACATGAGTATTGTGAAGGGTTAATGTCATAAAAAAAATACTGTACTTATGGCTGATTTCTATTTTAAGTAACAAACTAAGTTTGCTCTTATAGAAAGGTAACATACTTCTTCAAAGAGAGAAAACTTGGTTCATTACCTAAAATATAAGAGGGTTACTAAAAACAAGAAATGACCCTTTCTACAATTTTGTAAAGTACATTACCTTTCTATGAGGGAAAACTTGGTTCATTACCTAAACAGAGATCACTGATCAGCCATAAGTATGCTATCTTTTAGACTTTTCTGCAATTAACCCCACTGTGAATCCATTCTTTTTCACATAATTTTGACTTCTAAAAAAGGACATGATTCAGCATGCAACACTATAAATTTGGGATTTTCATGAATTCGTTAATAGCAGTACGCAAAAAAGTAAAAAATACATGTGTTAATAAGACGTGTCCTATACTAGAGAGAACATATCCAAAGCTTTATAATCTTTTAGCTACTCACTGCGAAATAGATGATTCTCTAGGCTCCCAGATGCCATATACTCGTACACCAAAAGACGATGATCTTCCTCACAACAATATCCGATAAGCTTCACAAGATTCGGGTGTTGTAATTGTCCTAAATAATTGACTTCCGCCTAGAAATTAGATATGAACATATGAGATAACCATTACAAAACTCCATACAGAAATTTACATGGTATGCACGTGAAAAACCAAAGAGATTTTTAAAGGTTTACTATAAATTATAATTTAAAGAACTCTACCCCAACAATAAAATTATAATCAATTTATAAATTTCACCCCTCATTCCCTCAACCAATTTTCTTGGCAGGCATGACCATAGTTACACATAGTAACTTATGCTATCCATTACACAGAGTCAAAAAACAATCACGTTCATCAGATTTACGAATAAGAGATGAAGAAACAAGTGTGGAAGCACATACCAGCCATTCCCTATCACCTTGGATTCCTTCGGGATCAAGCTCTTTAACTGCAACTTCAGTTTTAGCATAACCAGGCCTCACATTTTCATCTATAACTCCTTTATAAACAACTCCAAATCCACCTTCACCAAGAACTTGATCTGGCCTAAATAATTTCGTGGCCTTCCGCATCTCGTCGTATGTAAAGATATCAAGATTGCTATATCCGGGATTTTGCCGAAGATCTTTAACATCTTTGGTTATCACCACTACGCTACTAGGACTTCTGATATTATGAGACTCCAAAACACTTTGTTTTGGTGGAATCTTTAAGGCATCTTTAGTTAGAGATGGTTGGATTTCACCTGAATTTTTCAATTTAGATTTTCCAATCAATAACTTCTCAACTTTGACTATCTTTTAAGGGTAACTTGCCTGTCGAAAGGAAGATATTTTCATTCGATATCTACTTTAGACAACTTACTTTCAAAATCAACAAGGGTCTATGATATGAGAATATAATCAAATAAAGGACCTGTTTACCAAATAAGGAATATCAAGTTTAGGTAAGCAGGTTCCTTATTTGATTATAAACTTATAACATAAGCCCTAAAAATTTGATTTTGAAAGTACATTCAGTAAGATAGAATTCTTACTTCAATTTTCCCCTCTTGTAACGCAAATATGATTCTAATTTTCCTATTTACTTTCCCCATAATTTGAATGAAAAGCTATATTTACTAACAAAATATTAAGGCAATTTGATAACCAAACTATGAGATAGCATATATAACTTTTGACAGCGATCACCATCCGAATCCTAGTAATACTTGTCCCCACATCAAAACGAACATAAATCATACATCTTTGTCACACTATTAGATTATACTTGTACAATAAATCGATTGTTTTTATAAACGACACTCGCTGATTTGGAGAAAGTGAGAAAGTCTTTTGTATACGGTCTTTCTACTGAATCTACAAATTGGGTCTTTTCGTACTTGAAAAGACTTGCCCCTCCTTTAAGTTTACACTATAAGACACATCCCATGAAGTTTTAACTAATGCTAGAAGTAACTTCATTTGAAACAAGTTACTTTCTTTGTAGATTAACTTTAAAGGGAAAAAGTCATATATCAGACACTTAATTGGACGATACTCAATAAATTATGACATTTTTAGGTGAAAGGTCATATATTAGGCTATTAGTGGTTAACAGATTTAACTGACATCTATAACTAACCAACTGCCTATTAACCGATAACTATAACCAACACACAGTTTAAACCATAACAGAAACCGAACAATGGAGAAATTTAATTTACCAATTCCTTCAGTTATGGTCGGTTTTATGCCGCTAGAAATAAAATAAATTTGGGTGTAAAACTGCAAGAACCTTTACATTAATGTAATGTGTACTGAAAAAGGAACAATTTAGTCTTGAAAAACTAAAATATCTAATTAGCATTCAATAACTTTAATCAATTAACAAATGAATACATTTCTATCATTAAATCCATAAAATCATCAACAAGACCTAGGGCTAATCTATGAAAGAATGCACATATAAAACTGTAAATCAAATCAAGAACTTAAATTGAAATTATGGAAAATACCTGGCTTTGTCTGGAAAGAGGACTGTTCATCATACTCAGTACTGAAACAAGTACCCATCAATCAATCTAACTCAACTCACACACAAAATCTCAGATTCGAGTTCCTCACCATCGAAAACAGGTTCTTTTTGTAAAATATATAAATTCAAACATCACTCTTTTTACTCCATTTCATCCTATCTTAATAATCCCAAGGAAAAGTTTTTTTTGTTTGGGTCAAAAAGCAAGCTTTTTTAATCTGGGTTTTGCAAGATATGAAATGGTAATCGGATATCGCAGTTAATTCGCCGGAATCCGATCTGGGTATGGGTGACACTCAGAATTTGTCAAAATCTTGGTTAAATTGAGATGAAATGGAAAGGAGTTGGAAGAAAGAGAGTAGTTACTACGAGAAAGTGAGATTTTATTTATTGTTATGGTTTCTTTCCTTTTTAAATTCAGAGTTTTTGGGTTCAGCGGATGAGAATAAAGGAAAAAAGATCTGCACGAAAAAATATGCCAAAGCTATATCATCGGTATTTTGTTTGGAACTGCATCTCATAAATCTCGAAAGATATATTATATTAATGTTTTATTGCCTTAAAAAAAACGTTTTATCGTTGAAAACTTTATTTATCTTCGTCGACTTCTGAAACATGTAAAACCAATGCAAACTAGTTTTTTCGACGGGCGGTCCTGATTAACCTTTAAAAAAATTTAATTCTACAATAGTAACATATGTGTGTAAAATTCAAATGATATAAGTGCAAAAGAAATATGGATATATGAATTAGGATGGAATGCATGATGTAGTAAGGTTTAAAAAAAGAGACAAAGATGATAAATTAAGTAATATAATATATTGTACATTAGATGCATACCGAAAAATATAAAAGTAACGATAAAATCTGACATATACATGTGCAAAAATGGACTCGTGAATGCGAATAGCCTAAAAAACGCCTAACCCGAGTTGCAAAGCAAGGAACCGATTTAACTTCATATAAATATGTCTTATTATTCCAAAGCATAACCTAAAAGTGCCGGTATGAGAAAAAAAACCACATGCTGCCAGTTCAACATATTTCATAATCTTCAGTAATCATTGCAGCATTAGGAGCCGATTGATGATCATCTTGCATAGGAGCATTTGAGTTATGGCCGGTGGAAATTGTAAAGTGAATAAAGGAAATGAACAGTTCGTCAATTCATATGTTATTATAAAGAAAGCAGCCTACGGAGGTTACATTTTTTGTGAGATGTGGATGTGGTTTATTGGGTGGTTTTAGATGTGGACGTGGGTTAGTGGGTGGTTTTAGATGTGGATGTGGACATGGGTTATTGGGTGGTTAGTAGTTAAGAATGTAGTTGTTGCATAAAAAATTTGTACTTTGTGTTTTTCAAAAAATACCCCTTATCAAGGGTTATCGTTAAAAGTAGACAGATCTGATGGTGGAGATTAAAACATTCTCTCTGCTCCTATTATTAATTAGGGTGTTATTCAGACGGGTGAAATGAGTTTCAGGTTATTCGGTTTGGGTTTGAGGGTGTGGGTTCTTTGGCCGAACCCGAACCAAATAAGGGAACGAGTTAATCGGTTTGGGTTAAATGGGTTATTCGGTTTTGATATAAAAACTGCAATACTTTACAAATTGTTTAAACGGGTTAAATGGGTTGAGTAATTTAAGTACACGGGTTAATTGGTTTGACTATTAAAATTGGGTATATAAATCTTTACATTATTTTACATAAACAATTCTAAATCTAATTAAAATTAGGAATTTAAAAATTAAACGGGTTATTCGGGTTACTTGGGTACCCGAATAAACATGAATCCTACCCGATACCCGAACCGAAATTGTTATTCGGGTACCATTTAATCCGATTAACAAAACTGAAAACTGAATAATCCGACCCAAATAAGTGAATAACCCGTTTAAGATTCGGTTCGTGTGGGTTATTTGTGTTTGGTTATTTTGCACACCCCTAATGCAAATGATCAAAAATAGTAACAAGTTTTGAAATTTTTCTAATTAATAATAACATTATTTATTTTTTTATCATTTATATAACTAACATTTGGCATCACTAAACACACCGTTTTGGTACCCGTCCCATGAGGTGGTTTCAATTTCCTCCAATTTCCATTATTTACAGAGTCAACCCCTGTAGTTTGTATTAAGTTTTAGATTTGGTCTTTACACTTTCAATTTTCTAAAATTAGTTATTATTATCAAGGTTTACATTCAATATAGTTCCTTATCTAGTAAATTTAGTTAAAATATCCATTTTGTCATTACGGCCATTCTAATTAAAAGTTATTAATAACTCCTTATTTTAATGAAACAAATAGGTATAAATATATAATAAAAAATATTAATATTTTTAATCAATTAGAAACAATAAATAAATACAATAAAAACCATCTACACTAATATACATATACCCTTTTTTTGAATGAAAACATTTCGAATTAAATTGGTTCGTCGTTTTTCCATTTCGTTAAATTGGAAATCGAAATGGTACATCGTTTTTTCTACTAAAACAATAATGATGAGATTGTTTGGTTTTTTTTTTATGTTTGGTTAAATCGAAAATCAAAATGATTATTCGTTTTATCCGTCCAAAATACTTAAATTTGATTGGTTTTTTTTTTATTTTGTTAATTTCGCTAGAAAAAAACAACGAACCATTTCGGCTTTCACTTTAATCAAACGAAAGAAACAACCGCTTAATCTAACTATTAATGTTTTTGACCGAAAAACATTTAATAACTTTGATTTGCAATTTAACCAAACGAAAAAATAACTAACCATATAGTTTTAAATATTTTTGCTCAGAAAAATGACGAACCATATTAAATTTAAATGATTGAAAATAACACCAACTGATTTAACTTTAACTGTTTTCGCTCGGAAAAAATGAAGAACCCTGATTTTGAATTTTACCGAACGGGAAAACAATTAATCCATCTATAAATTTATCCGATAAGAAAAAAAGGACGAATTATTTCACTTTTTAATTTTTTTAACGGATGAAATAATGAACCTTTTTAAAAGCTTAATTAATATTGAGTTCAATATTTTTTATATTTTAATATTTGTAAATAAAAGTATTCAGTTTGTACGTCAACTTCATTAATATTTGATTAAATATTGATTAAATATTGAAAATTTCTGCATCCACCTCGACTTTTTTTGTTCTTTATTGCCTTTTGTCTCCCAATATGTATATAAAACATCAACTTTTGTTATTCATATTTTTGTGAAATAGAGGGTTTAATATGAAAAAAAAAACCAACATGTTTTTCATATTTTTGCGGTATAGCCTCCTCGCTTTACTTTTTACCGAGCCATAAGTTATTTATTTGTTTGTGATTTTTGGAATTATTCCTTTTTTGCCAAAAAAAAAACATTAAATTTGAGAGCTTTTTCTGGCATGTTGGTTTTTTGTGGAAAATACATGACTGATTATGCTAAAAAGCAAATTTATTCTGAAAATCAGAAAGAAAACAATAACCCGAGGACTTTATTGGGAAAAAATAACATGAGGGACGAAACAAAAAAAATGAAAACGTATTGTTTTGTGCATATAAAACCTTAAATAAACAATATACTTTAGACATCATCAATTGAATCATACTAAATTCGTAAAAAATAACATGCAACCCACTAATGCTAAACTATTTTCTATTTCTTAACATCATATTTACCTTAAGCGACAAAAACTACATATTTTTTTTATAGATACCCGTAGCAACCACAATACTAGTTAATAACATTGACTTTTATTTTTTATCGTTTAGAGTAACAACTTTTTATTATTATATCAATAATAGTAATTGGTGACCTGCAAACCTGTTTAACAAGTCACCAAAAACAATTTTGCAGTTATAAAAAATGGAAACAACTTTTCATATTTTTATCGATAACAGTAAATATCAAATTAAACCACACTTTTTTTTATTTTTAATATTTTCTAAGCTTTCATAAATATAAAAAGAAACCCAATTTATGTTTCATATTTTGTTGTGAAATTTTATAATAAAATTTTAGTTTTCAATTTCATTTGTTAGTAATGTATTTAAAGTTTATTTAACTATATTATTACCAACCTTAGTGACTATTTTTTTATTTCATCAAATATATTTATTTACAATTTTTATTTTTTCGTAACCTTATAAATTTTTAATATATATTCTGAATATTTAATTACGGTTTAATAATATTCGATTATTTATTCGCGATTATGTATAATATGAAAGAAAAAAAATACTATAAATCATTTCAGTTTTCACTTTTTCCAAACGAAAAATTATGTACCATTCTCTTTTTAGTGTTTCCAAACAAAAAATATGAACCATTTTGGTCTTTTAGTTTTTACGATCAAAATAGTTCTTTTATTTAAAACACTAAAAATAAAAATGGGTTGCAATATTTTTCATTCTATAAAAACTATACACCATAATTATTCATAGTTTTTTTGTTGTTAAAAACAAAAAAAAAAAAATGAATGGGTTACAATTTTTTTGTTAGCAAAAGGGCAAATGACCAAAAATAGTAACAAGTTTTGACATTTTTATCATTAATAGTTGCATTATTTATTTTTTATCATTTATAGTGACAACTTTTTATTTTTCTATCAATAATAGTAATGGGTGACCTGCAAACCTGTTTAGCAGGTCACCAACTTTTCAATTATCAAAAATAGTAACATCTTTTCAAATTTTTATCAATAATAGTAACATATCAAATTAAAACATAATTTTTTTTATTTTATTAAGTTTTCTAATATTTCATAAACACCAAAATAAACCAAATTTATATTCCGAATATTTACGGATGGATAATATTCGAATGAAATAATACTATGAATTACTTCAATTTTCACTTTTTCCAACTAAAAAACTACGAAACGTCATTTTCTTAGTTTTTCTGAATAAAATAATACAAATCGTTCCATTTTTTAGTTTTTCCAATCTAAATGGGTCATAGTGTTGGGAAATATTCTAAGTATGTCAAGCTGTTAGTTAGATTTCTCAAACTGTTAGTAGATTTTTTGTGTAAGTACAAAGTTCAAGCTGTTAGTTGAAGAAGTTCGAGCTGCTAGTTCAAAAGTTCAAGCTGCCAGTGTTAAAAACTCAAGCTGCTCAACAGATAGACTTCAAGCTGCTCAGCAGCTCAATAAACAGAAAGTGCTGATATTCAGGAAAAGATATATTCGAAGATTCAAGCATATCTACTATAAGAGAAATCAAAGTTTATCAAGGAAACAAATCAGAAAGCAGTATATATACATAGAATAGGTTTTTCTATTGTAAGTCTGCACGTACAAGTTTATTAAGTTGTAATTGTCTTTCTGATTAAGTTTTTCATAAGCCTCTAAGGTTGTAAAACCCTAAGAACAACCTGTGTTCTTCGTCTAATCAAACAGATTAGAGGTGATTGTAATCATTGAGTTTGGCAATACAAATGACTTTTGATTATTGATTGTGCTTATATGATTATTTGTTTTGAAAGCTTTTCTTAAAACAATTAAGTGTTATTCCGCAAACTTCTTAATTGGACTTTGATTCAATACAAGGTTTTTGGTTTATACTCTGATTAATTCAAACTAGTTAATCTTAGGTAGTGATTTTTTTTTATCTTGACAAGTGGTATCAGAGCCACGGGTCTTTCTTCGTTTTCAAAGTCAGAAGCTTTCTTTTAAAATTTTTAAATTTTCTGCAATGGAATTTGATAATAGCAGTAGTGGATCTGGGCAAGGACTCAAAGTACCTATGCTCAAACCCACTGAGTTTGAGATGTGGAAACTCAGGATTCAACAGCACATTCAATTTATTGACTATGCCATATGGGAAGCTGTTGAATTTCCTCCTGTAGTTGATCCTGAACTTGATGCTGAGGGCAAACCCATAAAAACTTCTCCAAAAACTGAACTTGAAAGAAAGGCTAGAATGAATGAAGTGAAAGCTCTTACACTTCTACAGATAGCCATTCCTAATGCTTATCAACACCAGTTTAAAAAGTTTTACACTGCTCATTCTCTTTGGATTGCTTTAAAGAAAAGATTTGCTGGCAATGCTAGCACCAAGAGAAATCAAAAGGATCTTTTGAAACAGCAGTATGAGAACTTTTCTGGTGGCAAGAATGAAAACCTTACTCAAATATTTGACAGGTTTAACAAACTGATAGGTGAATTGGAGAGTGCCAAAGTCAGCTTGGATCAAGATGAAGTAAACAAAAAATTTCTTAGATCTCTTGGTGAATAGTGGACAGTCTATGCTGCCCAATGGAGAACCAAAGACACTCTTGATGAAATAGAGCTGGATGACCTTTACAACAGTCTGAGAGTGTTTGAAACTGAGATTGAAACCAAAAAGAAATCCTTTTCTTATAATCATAACACTGCTCTTCTGTCATCTGACAAATCTAACTGTTGTGAGTCTTTTTCAGGTGCTGATGGAAATTCTACTGAAATTCATTATGAAGCTTTTGTTGCCAATGATGGACTGTTTGCTCTAAATGCTGAAGATTTAGAACAAATCCATCCAGATGATCTTGAAGAGATGGACTTGAAATGGCAGCATGCAATGTTGACTATGAGGGCTAAAAGGTTTCTGAAAAGAACTGGCAGATCCAACTTTCAAGCCAGACCAGAAGGGAAACCAGCATTTGATAAATCCAAAGTTGAATGCTTTAAATGTCACAAGCTTGGTCACTTTGCCAGAGAATGCAGATCCCAAGGTCAACAGCCACCAAGACCCCAGCAAACCAATCAAGCTTCATCATCACAAGCACTTGTCTCTCAAGAAGACAATGTGTTTGACTGGAGTGATCAGACAGAGGAAGAATTTCAAAATCAAGCTCTAATGGCAGAAACATCAAATGTCACCTCCACTGAACTACCATCTAAGGTAAATGCTAAACTTTGCTCTCAAACATGCAAAAATATGGTTAAAAAGTACAGAGATCATAATGAGAGCATGTGCAAAACTCTAGCTAAGATGGAAGAAAGGAGATATGAGTCCATGCAGGCCATAGAAGATCTTGAAAAACAGATCAATGACTATAAGGATAATGAGATTCAAATGGGACATGATAGAACATATCATGAGTGGGAGAAAAAGGAGCTAAATAAGAAAATAGAGTCCCTAAATAAGAAATTAGATGAGGCTGAACAGAGGGTGTTAGAAGCTAATAAGAAACTAGAATCTGTCAATATAGATCTAGGAAACTTCAAATTAGCAAATCAAAAGCTGGAACACCTAATGGAAGTTCAATTTAAAGATAGGGTAAAATCTCATCTCAATCCCATAGAAGGTATAGGATACAGAGCCACTCCACCTCCATACAACAGCAAATACATTCATCCCATGAGTGAAGTTGCTGACAGACTTGTTAATGAACCATTAGATGAGTCTATGACCACTGTAGATCCTATCCTTGAAAACAGTTCTGAATCTAAAGAAGATCTAATTCCAAAAGGAGACTGTGAGTGCAAAGAGGTTGAGAAAGTTCACAAAACAATGAGTGCACCTATAGCAGCCCCAAACCCCAGTAAGAAAGGAAAAGAGAAGATGAGTGTATGCCATGCTGCTTCCCATATTTCTGTATCTTCTAACTGTAACACAGCATCTTCCTCAAAAAGTAATAAGAGGGGTAAGACTGTTCCAATCTGCACATGCCAAAAGCATGGTGTCCAAAAATTTCCCAAGCAACAGCATGTAATATGTATTCCCGTTAATATTATCAGCACCTTGATGATTTCTTGTCACACACAAGAAGAAACTAGCTTAATAAATGTGAAATGATGAAGAAAGACAATAAGAATGTTGAGAGCATATGAATAGTGGCGGCTGGGATTCTCATTCAAAATGTCAACCGTGTTGTATTAAAGAAACCCTAGGAGCCTATTTCTAGGCTCCTTTAATTAAGTCTTACAACTTGGCAACTTTGGCCCCTTGACTATTACAAAGAAACAAACTACATAGAAATTAAATACAAGACAAATTACAAAGACAATAATTATTACAAAACAACTCCTATGATCGAAATAATATATCTAACAATCTCCCCCTTTTCGATCATTTAGGAGGTCCTGGAACTCTGGCGTGGTCAGTTGATTCTCGGAGTCCAAGGATGACGTCGAAGCGTCTGGTCACTTGTCTCGTATGTAGCCGTTCGTTCAGGAAGTCTATGCCGCTGAGTGTATCCTGTATCTCCTTAGGTGAGCATCTTTGTTCAGGATCTGGTTGAGCATCATAATCTTGTACTTTCTTTGGAAGAGCAGCTCGAACCAATCGCAGTGTACCATCGGAGTAGCAAGGAAGATCCTCAAAGCGCATATACCTTTTGTAGCCCTTGTAGTTTACAAAAATGACACCCGGGTCTCCAGAAAGTACAACTCTGTAGGCCGGGTGGTGGGCTAGAAGAAAACTGTCATGTTCCGGTGCTCGTAGGCCCACCTTAACCATAGCACTCTCGATCGCCATCTGGAAGTCTCTTAGGCACATTATGATCAATCGAAGGTTCATGCTTCGTACTAGGGCACCTACGGCGGTCATGTGGGTTAGACATTTTCTGATGCGGTTTTTTTAAACTGTTGTGAAGGAACTCAACGTCATCCGCACTTATGAAGTCCAGGTCATATTCAAAGATGTCATCTCCCGTCCCATCTTCTCTTTCTACTTGGTAGGAGGGATAGAAGACTCTGGCTCTTTTGCACATAGTTATTGATCTGAGCTTTTTAATCTTTGATTTTGACACCTTTGACCTTCTTTCCCGGAGCATTAGTTGGTAGTATTCTGCCTGTTCAGCTTTGGAGACATTTGTAAGTTCCATGAGTAGGCGTCTGCTGAAGGATCCAGGCTTCTTTCTGAATACCATCTTGAATCTTTCTTCTAGATATGGATTCTGAAACCGCTCCGGGGGAAATTTCTGCAGGAATTCTTTAAGTCCTTGAACGTTCTTCGATTTCGTCCTTTTTAGCTTCAAGAAGCTTTATGATAGTCCCCCGCTGTTCTTGTCGCATTTTTTCCTTCTCTTACTGAGGCAGTGTTTGAACCTTTCCTTTTGTATAGTGGTCCACCCAATAAGTCATCTTTTCTATAAACTCCAGGGCCCTCCGGAGTTTCATCGAAGCAATCGACTCTTTTTGTTTGGGAGGGACCTGGAAGTTGGGTTTGTTGGACAGGAGGAGGGCTTGGGGATCTTGGAGGGCTAAGGATAGTATGGGATTCTTTTAGTGACTGGGGAGCTTGGATGGATGAAAGGATTTCTTTTTGATGGGCTCGTGGTGGTGAATTCAGGAAATCAAAGGAAGAGGATGAGGATTTTTTCGATGGAGATTCAGGTTCAGGCTTAGGAATTAATAAGGGTTCGTTGTCCTCGTTATCGGAATCTGAATCAGAGACCAAGATGATTTCAACTTTCTCGTGAGGTTCCTCGAATTCTACCATAGTTGTCATCGGATCCAGTGGAGCTGGACCCTCGACCATGGGCTCGTCTTCTATTAACAGATATTCCTGAGCCTCCTGACTCTTTTCCCTTGACCCCTGAAATTCAGACCCCTCAGCGGTCTCTGCTCCCCCTATACCCAGCATGGGGTCCTCAAACTGAACCTTTCGCCTCTTCTCCCCCTCATGACGATCAGGGTCGTCCTGATCGTCATGTTTCCTTTTTGGTGCCTCGGCTTGAGTGCGGCACTGGAGTTCTATAACTGCCGACTCTAGGCGATCCATTCTGGAATTCAGCTGTTCCTGGACTTGCAGAATTAAGCGGTTAAGCGCATCTATTTTGTCCGACAGCTCCGAGATCTGATGTTGAACTGAATGGGAACCTGGTGGGGGGCCAGCTTCGGAAGCGACACCCTTACCCTTGATTAGTGAAAGAAGGGCGGTGTGACGTTCCTCGGCGGCTTCCCTTTGGGCGTCCAGGTCAGCCCGGGTAATCACGCCGGCAGCACGTAAAGCTGCCGTTAGCATCTCCAGATTGATTGGGAGATGGCCGGAAGTGGATGGCGTTGATGGAGCCACTTCCGGTCTTCCTTCCGTCATCTCTGGCTCCTGAATAGGATGCGCAGATCCGGAAGTTTGTGGAGCTGCCACGAAGGCAGCTCTTGGGGATGCCACGGAGGCATCGTGCTGTGTCTGTGTTATGGGGGATGGAATCGTGATGGAATGAAGGGCGGTCACTTGGGGAGGAGTGTGACCTCTTTCAACACCGCCACTCTCCGAATGAGAGGGCGATGAAGTATGTGGTAGAACCCCGTGGAATGAAGTGGTTTCCCTTTGAGGGGAAACCAAGTGGGTGGTGGGGGTGAGTTCGACCGTTGGACGGACGGTCTTATAGAGAGGAGTCCGGCTTATAGGGCTTAGTTCACCCTCAGATTGTATCTCCCTCGCTCTCACGACAGAGACGGTTCTTTCGGAATCCGCCGTCTCTGCCGTCTCACTTGCTGCTTCCTCCCTTACAATCACAGTCTCCCCCTCACCCAAACCCAGAGATTGCTGAACATCCATCCTAACTCCCTCATGCTCACTCAAACTTGCCTCACCTTCGGATTGGTTAGTCTCAGACGATTCCGACTGAGACTCATCCGGATAACTCTCTTTAATATATGCCCGAACCCGCTCCATGCCCCTTGACCTCATTAGAAGAGACAGAGGAATTTTCATTACTGGTACTGTTGGGGCCCCCTTTGGCAGAGTTAACTTCTGAATCGCCACTGTGGGGTAAACGTCTGCCTCCGGACGCTCATGAATATCTTCGTCTTGGTCCATTGCGAACTGTATGATGAGTTGGAGAAATCTTTGTAGAGTAACATACTTTCTGCCTTTCTTTGTGCTCCTCTCGACATAGACTCTTCGTAATTCTTCGAATATGAATGCAACATATATAGTCCACATGTCGGTCAAAGGCAAAGCCTGTGAACATGGTTAGTACCTGGGCCGACGCTGAATCATGTCCGGAATGCTTGGCGGTGAAGCATTTGTTAAGTACATCAAACAATATCCGCCAGTGGGATTGAAGGTTCTTTGTGCGAAAGTCTGATGGTTTAGAGAGAGGGCCGTCATAACCCAGAGTTTGAATCTCAGCTAGGGTTTCAGAGACGGATGGGTTTGGATCGAAAAATTCACGGGTGGGAAGGCAGAATTCAGCGGGAAGGTGAAGGATGTGGCGGATGGCAGGTATAGTGACTTTGACTGGAACACAGTCTATTGTGGATGTGAAATTGGGTTCGGGGTCAGACACATATTTTAGCCTGTTCCAGAATTGTTGGAGATAGATCTGGGGAACAGCTATGGCGGTGGATAAGGCATAGTAGATGGGATGGCGAGTGAGGATGTCGGAAGCTAAGGTTTGGGGTTCTTTGGTGAGGATGGAAACGTCGAGTTGCCAGTTATGTGGAATGAACTCGACAAACTCGGCGCTGGGTAGGATGGATTCTTCTGGGAGTTGGGCGTTGTTGTTTGGGATGGGGGAATGGGGTACGGTGAGAATGACTGCGGGTTCCATCATCCTGCAAAGTGCAACAGAGTTAGAATAATAAGACTTGAGATGATAATGCATTGATGTGAAGTCTAGATGAGTGTGAAATAGAAACTGTCTGATCTGTTTAGCATCGGGTCTATATTAGTAGAATAAAATTCTACTAATAAAGTCCAAAGTTAATCGTTAAGAGACCGATGTTAGATAAGATCTTTTCACTCAAACACTAATCCTAACTCTAATCAATGGTGCACTGAGATGGAAATATTTTTGGATTTTTTGAGTTATATAAAAATGCAGAAATGGAAAAATGAAAATTTAAAAAAATGCTAAGTGTTGGATTTCCGATGGTCCGAATTCGGATGAACAGTGTCACCGAATTCGGATCAGACCGAAATCGGATGATGCATGAATGGTTAGTGGGGGTCCGAATTCGGATGAGGTAACAGTGGGGACCGAATTCGGATGATGGTCCGAAATGCATGGCATGGAATGAATGCTAGTCCGAATTCGGATGGAATCATGAAACATGATCCGAATTCGGATGAGGACTTAAGTAAATGTATGCAATGATGTGGATAGGTCCTGATTTCGGATGGTATCCAGAATTCGGATGGGAACAGAATTCGGATATCATCCGAATTCGGATGAACAGTGGATGAAAAATGTAACTTATAAAATATATATATATAAAATAATGAACAATGTTGAACAACTTTTGAAGATCCGAATTCGGATGCACAGTGATCCGAGTTCGGATGCACAGTGTCCGAATTCGGATAAATAGTTGTCAAATTTTGAAAAATTTCTAAGGGACACATCCGAATTCGGTGCTTGGTCCGAATTCGGATGGGTCCGAAATGCAACAGTTCATTAAATGCAGTTCATGCAACATGCAACGTGAACAGTTGAAACTTAACAAAAATGCATGAAATGACAGATCCTAATCTAAAACAACCTAAGGAACATTTTATCTACTAAGTACAACTAACACATTAAACGACCTAAAACTAAGAAAAACCGAGAAGAAAAAAACTAAGTAAAAAAGAAAATCAAACTCATAAAATAGGAAGGTAAAAGCTGAAATAAAGTTTAAATGATGTTACCTTGAAGTGCCGAAGATGAATGATGCAAGAAAAACGGAAGAAGATGGTGTTGCAAAAGCTTTGAATGGTGGTTTGGGCGGCGGTGGTCGACGAGAGCAAAGGAAGAAGAAGAAAGCAAATATCTTGGAGATGAAGAAAAAAAACCGTTTGACCCGCCTATTTATAGGCGCTCGGGTCGGGTCAGGGCGAGAAGGATCCGCGCCCAATGAGGGTTTGGGCCGCCGGATTTGCACTCTTAACACACACACACACACACACTTAAGTATTGGGCTTAAAAAACAAAAACAAGATTTTTAAAAGAAATTTTGGCCCAATTTTATTACATCTTTTTGAGTTTTTCTATGAGACTTCACAATAAAATATTTTTGGTATTTTCTTTGATCTTTTTAAATTAAAATAAAATAAAATAAAGTAAACTAAAATCTTTTTGGCTTTCTGATAAGTTTGAAAGTTAAAATCTTTTTGTGATTTTCTGACCTATTAAATTAAACTTAAAAATTAAATAAAAATATGACTAACCTAAAATTTAAAAAATTAACTACTAAAATTTAAAGAGAAACAAAGAATTATAAAATTTGAAATCCTAACTATACTCCCCCTCAAATAAATACATGTTCTTTTCCTTTTCTTTTTCAGATTTAAACTCGACAACCCTTTTTATCCTTACAAACACAAACAAACCTGGATATTGTTTGCATCCCACTCCGTGATGAACAATTCACACAGCAATTTGTCAGGATCATTAATTATTAAAAGTATACATAGACAAGGAAATATTGAGTTTCAATTTTGTGACACAATCCTTAAATTTAAATAACAGATATTTTCTAAAATAAAGGAATTTCAATCATGATAGATTGAAATAGAATTATTTAAGACAATATCTGATATTTAATTGGAAGGCGGATTCAACATGCCGATATGGGATACTAAAAACTGAAAACGAGGTTCGTCTAAAGCTTTTGTAAATATATCTGCAAGTTGGTATTCCGTGCCAACAAAATACAACTCAATGGTTCCCTTTTCTACTTGATCTTTAATAAAATGATACCTCATATCTATGTGTTTTGTTCGAGAGTGCTGCACGGGATTGCAAGAGATGGCAATTGCACTTCGAGAATCACAGTAAATTGGGATATTGGTGAGTGAATATCCATAATCGCGTAATTGTGTTCTCATCCACAACACTTGAGAGCAACAGCTTGCAGCTGCTACATACTCAGCCTCAGCTGTAGATGTGGAAACACAATTCTGCTTTTTGGAAGATCAACTCACCGGTCTATCTCCTAAAAACTGTATTCCTCCCGACGTGCTTTTCCTGTCAACTCTACAACCTACAAAATCAGCATCTGAAAATGCGGTAAGATCGAAATCGGTTCCCTTTGGATACCATAGACCAAGTTCGGGTGTACCCTTAAGATAACGAAAAATGCGTTTTACCGCAGTTAAGTGTGATTCTTTTGGGTCAGCCTGAAATCTAGCACACAGACATGTTGAAAACATTATATCCGGTCTACTGGCAGTCAAGTATAGTAAGGATCCTATCATTCCTCTGTAAGTTGTATTATCGACACTTTTCCCGGAAGGATCGGTGTCTAACTTACAGTTGGAGGCCACGGGAGTTGCGATACTCGTGCAAGAGTCTAACTTATACTTCTTGAGAATGTCAAGAGTATATTTCGACTGGTTCACAAAAATCCCATCCTCAAGTTGTTTGACTTGTAATCCGAGGAAAAAGTTCATTTCCCCCATCATACACATCTCAAACCTGGACTCCATTAGGGCTGAAAAATCCTTACAAAAATTACTGTCAGTAGATCCAAATATAATATCGTCGACATATATTTGTACTAGCATTATATGTGGGCCTTCCCTTTTAGTGAACAGAGTTGTGTCCACCACACCTTTATAGAAACCGGCAGAAATAAGGAAATTTGAAAGACTATCATACCATGCTCGAGGTGCTTGTTTTAAACCATAGAGGGCCTTATCTAGCACATAAACATGGTCGGGTTTATGTGCATCAACAAAGCCTTGTGGTTGTTCAACATACACCTCCTCGTTAAGTTCACCGTTTAGAAAGGCAGTCTTGACGTCCATTTGGTACACTTTGAAATCTTTGTGTGCCGCGTACGCCAAGAAGATTCTGATTGCTTCGATCCGTGCAACTGGAGCGACGGTCTCGTCATAATCTATCCCTTCTTGTTGTCGGTAGCCTTTGGCAACAAGTCTTGCTTTATTCCTTATCACAATGTCGTTCTCATCTCGTTTGTTCTTAAAGATCCACTTTGTTCCGATGACTGTACGGTCTTTTGGTTTGGGAACTAACCGCCATACTCTTAGCTGTTCAAACTGGTTGAGTTCCTCTTGCATTGCAACTATCCAATCTGGATCTGTCAGGGCTTCATCCACACGAGCGGGCTCTATCATACTCAAGAATGATGCGAAGAGACATTCATTAGCAGATGCCCTACGAGTTTGGACTCCTGTTGATACATCACCAATTATTTGATCTGTTGGGTGACTTCGGGTCCATTTGATCTCGTGTGGAAGGGGTGCTCGGGATGGAACCTCTGTGGTTAATGTGGGGATGGATGAGGATTCATGGTCAATGGTTTCAAATGATGGTACCACTGGTTCCGGCTCGATTCCCGAGTGTTTAGGTGAAGGAAGAATTGTTGGTATTATATGTGAGGGTATTATAGGAGTAGATTCAACTGCGGATGTGTCGGTGGATGATGTAGATGGATGAGGGTATGTTGATGAAGATGGAGCGGAGAAACTTTGAGGCGCAGTTGAACTGGAAGGATCACCAACATTATTGACAACATTAGAAACACTAGCGTTAGGACCAAAAAATTCAACATAAAAAGGATCAAATAAATTAACCAAATCAGAAGAAGAAAAAGAAATGGGGTTATGGGAAGAGTCTCCAGGCATTTGAGTAATGCGAGGTCCTGATTGATCAACTTCGGGTGCCAGTTCAGCCAACTCATCAAATGTGACGTGCACACTTTCATTGACTGTTCTGGTTGGGGTATTGAATGCGCGATATGCCTTCGAGTTGCATGAGTATCCAATGAAGATCGCTTCATCCGCCTTTTCGTTAAATTTCCCGAGGTTGTCTTTGTCGTTCAGCACATAGCACCTGCAACCAAATACACGTAAGTACTTGATAAATGGTACTTTATTCAAAAAGAGTTGGTAAGGAGTTTTGTTAAAGCGCTTATGGATAATGGAGCGATTTTGTGTGTAGCATGCTGCTGATACGGCTTCGGCCCACAAGAACGGAGGTAGCTTTGAGTATGTGAGCATTGTACGAGCGGCTTCCACTAGCGTACGGTTACGCCTTTCCACGACCCCATTTTGTTGAGGTGTTCGAGTAGCAGAGTATTGATGCTGAATACCTTTGGATCGAAGGAAGCCCTCAACTACTGAGTTCTTGAACTCCGTGCTGTTATCTGATCTGATTGATTGCACTGACAGCTGCTGTTGGGTCTCGACACTCTTGATAAAATCAATGATTTCTTGAGCTGTCTCGTCCTTGGAACGCAAGAACCTGACCCAGGTATATCGAGAATAATCATCAACGATAACCAACACATATCGTTTTCCATTTATGCTTTGAGTTCTCATCGGTCCGCATAAATCCATATGAAGTAACTCCAATACTCTTTTTGTTGATGGTTCGGGATTTGGTTTGTGAGATGATCGTTTCATTTTTCCTTTCTCACAAGCTCCACACAGATGGTCCTTTTCGTAGCGCAATTCAGGAAGACCTTTGACCAATTGTTTCGCAGCCAGCTTGTTGATATTATCAAAATTCAAATGGGATAATCTTGGATGCCACAACCAAGAGTCTTTTGAAGAGGCTTTTGATAGTAGACAAATGTTATCCTTCACTATTAGCTTAGCTACATCAATGGTGTAGAGGTTAGAGTTTCGGGAACCTGTTAGGATTTCTTTTCCATCCATGCTCTTAACACTGCAGTTCTTGGCTCTAAACGTTACTTCTAGTCCTTTGTCGCAGAGCTGTCCTATGCTAAAAAGATTATGTGATAACCCCTCAACATAGTCAACGTCCTTGATGACCAGATTATTTAGAACTAAGTCCCCGTATCCTTTTATGTGAGCCTGATGGTTGTTCCCGAATTTCACAGTTCTGCAATACTGTTCAACAACGTTGGACAGCAATTCTCTTCTTCCAGTTATGTGCTTGGAGCAACCCGAATCCATATAACAAATGGACTTGACCTGAAAAACACATAAATTCATACAATGAAAAACTATATGCATTCAAACACATCCATTTTTAATTCACAATCAAACCGTGTTCTGAACCGAGATGTTCAGAAAACATGATGAGTTAAGACCAGGTCCTGGGCTGTGTGCACAGAAGCCAAACGTGTCGGTATAAGCACAACCGACAAGCAAGAGAACGGGTCCTAGCCTAAGGTAACTAGAAGCCATTTCTTTGAAGCACGGGTCTTGATCAGAAGTAACCAAGAACCATCTGCATTAAGATCACACAACCTTGGGTACCCACCTCAATATGGGTCCCTTTTCGTTAGGATTTCCATATTTATATGGCACGTGTACAGTTTTAGAATCCCAATTAGCATTTGTGTGTGGTCTGAATGCACAACCCTTTGGAATCCATTGAAGATTGGATTTATTGGGTTTTGGAACCTTAAGCGCTGAAATTGCCTTTGGTTTTTGTCTTTTTGAGACCTTTTTGACCGTTGCTTTGGTTTTGGGCCTTGGCAACGGACACATCTCAATTTTGTTTGTGGCCGATGATGCACTATTTTTAGTTTTCTTTTTCCGAATACGTTTAGTAGGATATGGCACGAAAGCATTCATTTCAGGAACCTGTCGTCTATATCGAGTTGGACACAGATTAAATAAATCACTGAAAGTGTACTTTAACGGAACAACTGAATTCGGTACAACATTACAGACATTGTCACACACATTGTTACATAAATTGTCTTTAGAGATTACAGACATCCTATCTCTAGTAAGAAATTCATTTGGCATTAAAGCCTTCTTCACAAAAAAACTTGTAAAATCCTGCATGGTGGTTTTTGGGACTCTCCTTATATGATCTGTAGGAACAAAACGATTAGAGTCAGTAAGCATGGAAGATTTAGACTTGACAGACTTTTCTTTTTGGTGGTGAGTGGGTTTCTTAAAAGACTTGGATTTGATCTGAGTCTTTTTAGGAACCTCATTTTTGAAAACTTTTGAACACTCACCTTTGAAAATGATAGAGGAAGATTCTGCTTTAGCCTTACCTTTATTTGATGACAAACATGGAATCTTTATGGAATGAGAAAGTGTTTGTTCTTTTGAAAGATCTTTCAATTTTTGTGAAACCATTTCAAAATTTTCTCTGTAGACAGTGACTTCCACAGTTTGTTGAAAAGATTGATTTACCAATTCTTCTTCTCTCTTAAGAAGAGCATCTTGAAGATCAAGTGCTTTCTCTTGAGACGACTTCAATTCCTTTTCTAAAACAGTGATTTGTTGTTGAAGAACTTTTGCAGGAATATAAAGTTGAGGAGTTGATTTTACGGTTTCAGTTTTCAGTTCAGCTTCTGAATAAGTTAACAAAAGATCTTCCTCTAAAGTGGGTACTTTAGAAGAATAACTCTCGTTAAGTTCTTCATATTGAAAAGGAATTTCTTTATCTTTACGAGCGACACGTTTCTCATTTTCTTGGTTTAAAACTTCTTTTGATGACTCAAAAAAAAAAGATTTAAGACCGGCTCCCATGTAGTTCTTGTCATAAAATACAGGTAAAACATTTTGTGCTTTTTCCAAATATTTAGGATTTTTAAAACCAATTCCTTGTTTAGAATGGTAAAACCTAGTTTCTTTGGGCTGATTTAGATGGATAGTTTGTTCTGTTTGACCCCTTTTCAAAAATGCATCGTCAAGGGTCTTTATTCTTGAGTACAAACTTATCCTTTCTTCTTCAATCATTTTATATTTTTCTAAACTGTCTATATTTTCCATATTTACCACATCTAATTGTTTTGTAAGAACAGAAATTTCTTCTTTTAAAGAGAGTTTTTCTTTTGAAAGCGTTTCCATGCAAGATTCAAGGTATATATTCCTATCCTGAACATCTACTTTTTCTATTAACATTTGTTTTATAACATTATGATTAGTTAACCACTTTGAATGATATAATTCAGATGATTCTTTCAGAGTTTGAGCTTGATGTTCAGCCTGTACACACCTTGTAGTTTCAGCATTTAATCTAGCTTGTAGATCAAGTATATGTGTGTGCAGTGTACATTCATTATCTACAAATAATTTATTTACATGTGCAGGAACGTAACAGGAATGTACCTCATTGGACTCAGAACCGGATGTGGAGCATTCGGGATCGTTGGTTGTAGCCATCAGACATGCTGGTGGATTTTTCAGTGTCTCCCCCTCAGCAGCATGATCTGATTTGTCAGCAGTGAAAACAACACAGTTCTCCAACCCCATACGATCAACCATGTAGCAGTTCTTGCCCTTGTCATCCTCGTCTTCAGAATCTTCAGCATCCCAGTAGTCCTCCTGGGCGACGAGGGCTAACGCATCCGTTCTCTTTTTGGCTGCCTCGAGCTTTCTCTCGTAGTATGCGACGTCTCTGTCGAAATTGTTCTTGCATTCCCTAGCAAAGTGGCCCGGTTTGCGACACTTGTAGCAGAGACGTTCATCTGCGGCCTTCGGCTCAATTTCTCTCGGCCTTTCCTCTCTTCTTTCCGCCGGCCTCTTGTCGGCCTGGCGATGCTCTCGGCTGTCATCACGCCTCCTGTCTCTTCGTTCGGGCTCTCTCCTCTCATCCCTGCGGTCATCCCGACGATCATCCCTTCGATCGTCCCGCCTGTCGTCCCTGCGATCATCACGCCTATCATCTCGCCTTTCATAGCGGCGATCATCTCGATAGTCGCGTCTATCGTCATATCTGCGATCATCCCTATCATCCCTTCGGTATTCATCCCTTCGATAGTCATCGCGTCGGTCATCCCTTCTGTCATCTGAGTACCTCCGTGGACCGGTGTCATAACGGAGTTGGTTGTTAGTCTTGTTGGAGAACCGTCGCTGTTGGAGACGGTTGTTCCACAAGGCTATCTGTTCCTGTATCGAAGCTTCCTCCTCATCATAGACCTCACGCGGAGGAGAAGCATACCTGTACTGAGACGACGAAGAACCTGGAGCAAAAGATGGTGTCGGAATCTGCGTGTTAGTAATCAAGGCTAGAGAATCATTTGGTTTCAACCCGGTGTTGGTTGATAGCAGTAGAGAGGCCAATTGATTTGCCATCAGCTTCTGTTGATCGACATCCCCTTGATATTTCTTGAGCTCCTTGAAGACGACATTAATTGATACCTCAAAAATGTTGAGGACTCTTTTCGTGGCCCGACATGCAAGCTGCCACTCGGGGGGCTAAGGCGGCAAAGAATTGGATGTTGATATCATCCCTATCCTTCTTGATGTGCAGTTTGTTTAACTCGTTAAGGACTGCACAGAACCTGGTGAAAGTGGCTTGCAGAGATTCCCCGTCTTTGGCGCGGAATTCCGTAAACTTAGCCTTTGCCTCCTCGATTTTGGCACGATCATCGAGATCTGCCTCCAGCATTTGGACTTCCAGCTCGTCCCACATTTCTTTTGCAGACATTTTGCTATCTACACCAACCAGAATATCAGTGGGGAGGGCTTGATAGATTAGATATTCTGCCCTCTTGTCAGCGTGCTGTCGGTCTCTCTCAGCGTCATTTGCCGGTTCTCTTTCAACCTTAGAGGCTTGGACAGGGGGGTCAGCCTCAGGTCGGGCTGCTATCTCCCGATAGTAGATTACGGGTCCTTCAGATATAGACTGAAGCATCAAATTCCCGAGCGGTTGCATTCCAACGAACTTAAGGAACCGGGATTTCCATTGTTCGTACTCATCAGGATAGAGAACTGGTGGTCTGTTCTCAGATCCGAGTACGAGAGCTTCACGAGACATTATGATGATGGGTGCTGATTAAAAATATGAAGATCTTAGAGGTGGAAACTGGACACGGATGGGCTGGACTTAAAACAGATGGAGCTGAATTCGGATGGTAGATGAGTTCGGATGAGTTGGGTTCGGATGAACAGTGTTTCGGATGGCAGGACCGAATTCGGATTGGATGAATTTCGGATGAATGAACTGAATTCGGATGGGATGATTTCAGATGGATGAACAGTAATTCGGATGGTCTATGGTCCGGATGAGGTGCTAGTTCGGATGGGTTCCTAAATCGGATGGAGTCCAATTTCAGATGAACAGTGATGCGGGTGGGAACCGAATTCGGATGAACTTAATTTCGGTTGGAACTAAGGGACTGAATTCGGATGGACCGAATTCGGATGAACAGTGGACAGGGTATATCCAGGTGGGGACCGAATTCGGATGGTCCGAGATGGGTATGGTCCGAAATTGGAAAAATTTAAGTACAAGTCCCAAATTTAAAAATGGAAAGCCTGATCTGAACTTCGGATGGTCCGAAGTTCGGATGGGACCGAAGTGGGGTCCGAAATAGGCTGATGGGGGGTCCGAAATGCACCTAAATATGGTCCGAATTGGACCGAAGTGATGTCCGAATTAGGGTGATGGGTGGTCCGAAATGCTACAGTAAGGATCCGAAATACAGCAGGTTTTTTAAGTTTTCTAAGGCAGAACTGAGCAGAATTCGATTTTTTCAGTTTTAAAGCCTAAAAACAGTTCTAAATGATTTATAAACTATATAAAACACTTTTGGTGATTTAAAATAACCTAAAAAACACTTAAAAACAGCATAAACAAGTTAAAAACCCACTTAAAAACCCATAGTTTCGAACTTAAAAAAAATGGCCGAATCTTGATGATTTCAACAGAGATATGGAACTAAATGAGCTTAAAATCAGTAGATGATGATAAGGTGGTGTTTATATGACCATTATAACACAAGAAACACAGAAAAACAGAGGAAAATGAAGATCTAACCGGGTAGAAAGGAAGAACACGAAGAACACACTAAAAACCCAGCAGAATCCGAATGTTGCAGTTGAAATCCACCCCTCTGAGCTCTGATACCAATTGTAATATGATTCCCGTTAATACTATCAGCACCTTGATGATTTCTTATCACACACAAGAAGAAACTAGCTCAATAAATGTGAAATGATGAAGAAAGACAATAAGAATGTTGAGAGGATATGATAGTGGAGGCTGGGATTCTCATTCAAAGTGTCAACCGTGTTGTATTAAAGAAACCCTAGGAGCCTATTTCTAGGCTCCTTTAATTAAGTCTTACAACTTGGCAACTTTGGCCCCTTGACTATTACAAAGAAACAAACTACATAGAAATTAAATACAAGACAAATTACAAAGACAATAATTATTACAAAACAACTCCTATGATCGAAATAATATATCTAACACAGCAGGTAAGGGGAAAGCAAAGGAACAAGAACCAGCTATGGTCCAATAAAACTGGTTCTCCAATCCAAACAGTCAAAAGATGTTTCCATTGTGGCAGGAAAAACCATTTTGCCAGACATTGCTTGTACAAACCATCTGTTGCAAAACAGACTGTGGTTCAGAAACAGGCATTTGTTAAAAACACTAAAAATCTTAAGGTCAAACCACCTGTTCCACCAGTTCCAAAGAAAACAGTTGATCGCAGGTTCTCAAAAGTCAATAAAAAACAGTCCACACACCAAAAACAAGTTTTTGCAAAACCAAAATCAAATTTTAAACAGACATGGTATGTTGAAGGCAAAAACTCAAGTGAAACTGTTGATACAAATGTTGAAACTGCCAAGCCTAAAGTTGAAACTGTTAGTGCAAATTCTGAAGTTGTTAGCACTACAGACTCAGTTCAGACCACTAGGCTCAAAACTGGGACTGGTGATGGATCATCTGAGACTGTTACTGCAAAGGATGGACAAAACACCTGGATACCTCATGTGATAACTAAATACTCTCCACAAAATCCATCAGTGGATCTCACTAAGTATAAGAAGTCAAAGATAGTGTTCAGTTATGTCAATGCACAAGGACAACCCAAAACCAACTTAGTTTGGGTTTACTCCACTACTAACTAAGCCTTTATTTGTGCAGGGCAATCACAGGTCACAACATAATACAAGATGGCATTTGGACAGTGGATGCTCTAGGCACATGACAGGCAATTCTGAATGCTTGTCAAATTTCAAAGGTTTTGAAGGAGGTTTTGTTGCATTTGGAGGAAATTCCAAGGGAGGTAAGGTCACAGGTAAAGGTACTGTCGAAGCAGGCAATATGCTTTTCAATGATGTTTTGTATGTTGAACAGCTGAAGTACAATTTATTAAGTGTGTCTCAAATCTGTGATAAACAAAATATTGTTGTCTTCACAGATTCTGAGTGCATTGTTCTTTCAAAAGATTTTAAAATACCTGAAAATCTTGTTTTACTTAGAACACCAAGAAAGGACAATGTCTACTGTTTGGACACAGATCTTTTATCCAAATCAAGTACTTTAAGCTGTTTGATATCCAAAGCATCATCTAATGAGTCTGCTCTTTGGCACAGAAGAATGTGTCACATGAACTTCAAATCCATGAATGTGCTGGTCAAAAAGAATTTGGTAAGAGGTTTACCACAAAAGGAGTTCATTTGTGATGATCATTGTGTAGCATGTCTTAAAGGCAAGCATTCAAGCAACACAAATATTCTCATAAGGCCAAAGAAGTAAATTCAATCTCATCTGCTCTTTCATCTTATTCATATGGATCTCTTTGGTCCAACATCTGTTTTGAGTTTGAATAAAAGAGCTTACTGTTTAGTCATTGTTGATGATTTCACCAGATTCACATGGGTATACTTTCTTAGGTCTAAAGATGAAACTACTGAGCTAGTTAAATCATCTATTCTTAAGATAGAAAACCAATCCAACTTAAAAGTTAAGGTGATAAGGTCAGACAATGGAACTGAGTTTAAAAACCATATCCTAAACAGTTTCTGTGAGTCTAAAGGTATTGCTAGGCAATATAGTGCACCAAGAACACCACAACAAAATGGAGTAGCTGAAAGAAAGAACAGAACCTTAATTAAGGCTGCTAGAACCATGCTAGCTGATTCCAAACTGCCAATGACCTTTTGGGCAGAAGCGGTCAATACAGCTTGTTATGTTCTAAATAGAGTTCCCCTAATAGCCTTTCTAAAGTCTTTTGGTTGTTCATGCACCATTCTGCACACTAAGACTCACTTAGGAAAGTTTGAAAGTAAGGCTGAAGAAGGTTTCTTTGTAGGATACTCCACACAAAGCAAAGCCTATAGAGTATATAACAGTGTGTCTAAAACCATTGAAGAGAGTGCCAATGTTGAATTTAATGAAAACACTGCAAATGTCAAAGGCACTGGTCCTGATTGGTTGTTTGATTTAGATTCACTAACTAATTCTCTGAGCTTTGTTGAGTATAATGCAGAAACTGATGAAAACAGGGTTGAAGCTGCCAACACAAATTCTCATGCTGGTAGCACAAATGTTCAAGCTGTTGGCACAAAGTTTCAGACTGTTGAAGATTCTGGTCAATGGGATGAGTATACTGTCATACCACTTCTATCTTGTGACCCACCAGGGGTACTGGATGCACAATATGATTCAAATCCAAACTATAAAGTGCCAATCCCAAGTCCTGAGGGAATAGCTCCATCACAAAGGGAAACAGTCCCAGATTCCAGTCAAGCTGTTCCCGAAGCTGAACCATCAAGTGGTCCTGATGGAGATGATACAAATCTAGGAACTTCTTTTCAGACAGACAGAGAGCCAACACTCAGAGTTCACAAGTATCATCCTCTCAATCAGATAATGGGTGATCCACGCACTCCTGTGCAGACAAGGACAATGGTCCACAAAGAATCTACTGATGCTGAATCAGCAGTTCTAGAATTTAGTCTAGCTGCCTTTGAACATGCTTGTTTCATGTCACAGTTAGAACCTAAAAAGGCATCAGAGGCTTTGAAAGATCCGTCTTGGATTGAGGCAATGCAGGAAGAACTACTACAATTCAAGATTCAGAATGTATGGACTCTAGTTGATCTTCCTAAAGGCAAGAGAGCAATTGGTACACGATGGGTGTTCAGAAACAAGAAGGATGAGAGAGGGATAGTCATCAAGAACAAAGCAAGATTGGTAGCACAGGGATACACTCAAGAAGAAGGAATAGATTATGATGATGTCTTTGCTCCAGTGGCAAGAATTGAAGCCATCAGACTGTTCCTAGCCTATGCAAGCTTCAAAGGGTTTAAAGTGTATCAAATGGATGTGAAGTCTGCTTTCCTGTATGGCACAATTGAAGAAGAGGTATATGTGTGTCAACCTCCTGGATTTGAGGACTACAAGTATCCAGACAGAGTCTACAAATTAGACAAAACTCTCTACGGACTCCACCAAGCCCCTAGAGCATGGTATGATACTCTGTCATCATACCTTCTACAGAATGGATTCAAGAGAGGTACCCTGGACAAAACTTTGTTCACAAAGTCCATCAAATCTGAGATTCTGCTTGTTCAGATATATGTTGATGATATTATCTTTGGGTCTACAAATGACAGTCTGTGCAAAGAATTTGAGGCATTGATGCACAAAAAGTTTCAAATGAGTTCAATGGGGGAACTCACCTTCTTTCTAGGATTGCAGGTCAAGCATAAGCCTACTAGACTTTTTATAAGTCAATCAAAGTATGTTAAAGACATACTGGAAAAGTTTGGTTACAAAGATACCAAAGTTGCTAGTACTCCAATGGACACTCACAAGCAGCTTGATGCAGACAAAGATGGAGTATATGTAGACATTCACCTATACAGATCCTTGATAGGTTCACTTATGTATCTCACATCTTCTAGACCTGATATAATGTTTGCTGTTTGTGTTTGTGCCATGTTTCAATGTGCCCCAAAGGACTCACACCTGTTTGCGGTTAATAGAATCTTTAGATATCTCAAAGGCCAACCACATTTGGGCCGCTGGTATCCTAAAGACTCTCCTCTTGAACTAACAGCCTATTCTGACAATGATTATGGAGGATGCAACATTGACAGAAAGTCCACAACTGGTGGATGTCAGTATCTAGGAGCAAGATTAGTCTCTTGGCAGTGCAAAAAGCAAACAACTGTCTCTACCTCATCCACAGAAGCAGAATATGTAGCAGCTGCAAGCTGCTGCTCCCAAGTGATGTGGATTCAGAATCAACTGAGAGACTATGGTATGAATTTCCTATCCACTCCTATTTACATTGACAACTCAAGTGCAATTAACATTGTACAAAATCCAGTGAAATTTCCCAAAACCAAGCATATAGACATCAGATTTCATTTTATAAGGGATTGTAATGTGAAGAAATTAATCCAAGTTACCAAAATTCATACTGAGATCAGTTAGCTAATCTATTTACAAAACCATTTGATGTAGGAAGATTCACCTTCCTTGTGTCAAATATTGGCATGGTTAATATGGATTAATTTGTTTTTCATCATTCTTTCTTATTTTCTGAAAAATATATCTATTTCATATGCTTGTTTAAGGGGGAGACACTGTTTCACTCGAATATGCTTATTTTTCAACTAACAGCTTGAGTCTTTTCTCAAGCTGCTAGTTCATCTTCTCGGACTGCTAGTTGTTTCACTTGATCTGTCAAAGTGTGCAGGGTATTTTGGTAACTTCCAAAAGTGGGTGCGCAGGATTAGATATTTTCGAAACCTTTAAAGGTCCCAGTTTCGTTCAATTGTAACTACCAGTTGCAAAATATCTTCCACGACCTTTCTTTTCTCTCTGAGCGATTCACACACACTTCTCTGAAACCCTAAATCACTGATTGATCGTCAATGGAGTTTGTCAAAGAACATAACTGTCTTCCCTATTCCCTCAAACACTCTGACCTTCAACCATTCCACGACATGATGGACTTCCTTCGAAGTTCCCACATTCATCATGCTCTCACCATAAACCCCACAATATACATATCTCATATAGAGCAATTTTAGAAACATGCCTCTGTCCAAACCATTAATGGAGTCACTTCTTTGACATCCAAGATCGATGGAACCACTGTCACCATCACTGAGGATCTCATACGCCAACACTTGCATCTTCAAGATGCCATAGGTATAACCGATCTTTCTCTTGCTGCCTTACATGAAGGCCTTTTTGCTATAGGGTATAGGGGCCCTACTGATTCATATACTTTCTTTAAAACTCATTTTGCCCCTAAGTGGAAATATCTTGTACATATTATACAGCAATGCATAAGCCCTAAAAGAACTGGTTGGTCCGAATTTTCTTCAAACATAGCCACTGCCTTAGTGTGCTTATCTACAGGCCAACAGTTCAATTTTTCTAATATGATTTTTCAGGGTATGTTAAGGCATCATGCCCTAAAACATGGGAAATTTTTTATGTATCCTAGATTTTTGGCTGAAATTCTTGCAAGAACTTGCAGTAATTTCAATGTACATAAAAGGATTCATGTTTCCCATAGGCACTCTTTACCAACTATAAAACGTCTTTTAAAATCAAGTGCCAATTTTTTGAGTATAGATGTCCCATTGCCTTCTGCAATGTTGGGCATCAATCCACTAAACAGAGGAGAGGGTCCTGAGCAGGCTCAGCCTAACATCACTGCTTCACCCCCAGGACCCCAACCCACTCCTCCTGATACAAATAATCCCTCTGATCCTTCTATAAATCCCTCATCCCCACTTATACTATACAAAAGAAAAAGGGTTTCAGGAGCTCTTTCCTCCTCAGCCCAAATACAAGAGCCAAATGTCCCTGTACAGGGGGACACTCCTGCACAGAATATCCAAAGGGCACCCACTGAGGACTCTCCCATCCTCAATTTGGAGGTGGACATCCCAACAGAGGATGTCCATATGGGTTATGTGGCTGACACTACTGCTGTTTCTGCACAAGAGGCACAGGACAGTGTCAACATCATTAAGACCACTCCCATGGCAACAGAAGGTGTGCAAGCACCTTCTGGAAGTCCCCAGAACCAAGAACAGAGGGGCCCAGAGGTTTCTACTTCTGGAATTCCTGCCAGTGATAGATCACAAGCACCACACTCCTTTGCTGATCTTGAGGCTAGTCTGCAACTCATGCTTTTAACGGATCCTCAGCTGAAACCTGTTGTGACAGTATTGGAATATTATCAGTCCATTATTGCTACACAGGGGGCACAAATCAGAGCACTTCAACAGACAGTATCAGCTCAAAATCAAAGAATGGATTACTATCATAAAGGGTTCACCCTCTGTGGAAATAAAATCATTCAACTTGAGAAGATGATTCGAACCCTAATGGCAAAGGTTGTAGGTCCTCCTGACCAAACCAATGCATCCAAAAAGGGGGAGAATCAGGAGATCCCTAGTTCAGTCCAAGCAGCTCCAACTCCTAGTCCAACAATACAAGATTCTACGCTAACAGTCCCAACAGCTACTCATGCTGTTAGCCTAGAAACTCAAGCTGCTCCAATAAGAACAACAGGAGTTGTTATCCAAGAAGGCAGTCAAGCTCCCGTTAGTACAGTCCATGCTACAACTTCTGCAACCAAAGATAAGGGCAAGGGCATCCTCATAGAATCTCCAAAGCACAAATTTTCATTCAGAGATGCCCAGGTTGCTCATGATGCTGAATTTGCCAGACAGCTAGCAGAGGAACAAGATGAACTTCTGGACCAGCAAACCCATGCTCCAACGAAAGATAATGAAACCTTAGGTGACTACTTAAGAGGGTTTGTGGTCAAACAGAATGAGAAGAAAAGGAAAATTCCAACTGGGCATTCAAAGGCAGAGCACAGAAGGTTTTTGATCAATTTTGCCTATTCAGCTGGAATTCCAAAGAAGATGGCTCAGTCCATGAATACGGAGAGGCTGCAAGAAATTCATGATAAGGAGATGGAAAAACGAAAAATAGAAAAGTCTCTCCTCAAGTCCAAAGCCAATAGGAACCAAGTCAAGCTGGTGCCATTGATCCTTCTCCACCTGTTCAAGCTCTTGCTACTAATCCACAATCAGAAGCAATCTCTCAAGCAAAGCTTGATCAGGTAAAAAGGGTGTTGTTTGAACATCAACTTCAGAAAGTGATGGAGATTGAAAAGACCCTCGACCAGCATGACTTCTCAAAACCTCCTATTACATACTGGTATGCTAAGCCGATGGATGACATTGACTTAAGATATCATTTTGTAGTAAGAAGAGAAGTTGGTCCTGAAGAAGAATATAAGAGTATAATGCACATAGTTCAAGGGATGACCAGGGATGAGCTTACCAGAATGCATCATGTTGGATCTGTGACTCAAGTCAGGTCTTCACTTCCACAGGTCAAGCAGGCTATAAAAGATTTAAAAAGCATTTTTGATCCAGAGTCAATTAGAAAAGATATAGAAGATGCCAAGGAGATGAAGATTGCACAGGTTGATCTGTATGTAAAATCAAAGACATACAGACTCAAATTTGCAAATGGATCCAGCATGTTCTTCCATTTTGAATTCTTTAATCTTCCGAGGGCATTGCTGGTACAAATGAGCTCAGTGAAGATATACTGTGATAGAGAAGAGTTGAAAAGAGAATTTGTGAAGGTAGTTAATCAGAAACTTTCACAATTGTAAGTTTTTGGATGCCTTAGTTTGTAGATAACAGTTTTACTTTGTTTTATTTCCTTATTTGTATAAAAACTTAAAATCTTGTGTAAAGAATTTAAGTTAGAGGGAGATTGTTGGGAAATATTCTAAGTATGTCAAGCTGTTAGTTAGATTTTCTCAAACTGTTAGTAGATTTTCTGTGTAAGTACAAAGTTCAAGCTGTTAGTTGAAGAAGTTCGAGCTGCTAGTTCAAAAGTTCAAGCTGCCAGTGTTAAAAACTCAAGCTGCTCAACAGATAGACTTCAAGCTGCTCAACAGCTCAATAAACAGAAAGTGCTGATATTCAGGAAAAGATATATTCGAAGATTCAAGCATATCTACTATAAGAGAAATCAAAGTTTATCAAGGAAACAAATCAGAAAGCAGTATATATACATAGAATAGGTTTTTCTATTGTAAGTCTGCACGTACAAGTTTATTAAGTTGTAATTGTCTTTCTGATTAAGTTTTTCATAAGCCTCTAAGGTTGTAAAACCCTAAGAACAACCTGTGTTCTTCGTCTAATCAAACAGATTAGAGGTGATTGTAATCATTGAGTTTGGCAATACAAATGACTTTTGATTATTGATTGTGCTTATATGATTATTTGTTTTGAAAGCTTTTCTTAAAACAATTAAGTGTTATTCCGCAAACTTCTTAATTGGACTTTGATTCAATACAAGGTTATTGGTTTATACTCTGATTAATTCAAACCAGTTAATCTTAGGTAGTGATTTTTTTTATCTTGACACATAGTTTTTTATATAAAAAACAAAAAATCAAAATGAGTATCAATATTTTTCATTCATAAAACTATAAACCGCAATGAGTCATGGTTTTTCCATTCATAAAAAAACTAAAAAAATGAATGGGTCGCAATACTTTATCATTCGTAGTACTTTTCATTTGGAATAAAAAAAATTACAAATTGATCGGCTTTTTATTAAATTCCAAACGAAATTGATTACAAACCATTCAACTTCTAGCTTTTCCAAATGATAAACTACGACACAATCATGTTTTAGATTTTTTCACAAAAAACTATAAATCATTTTGATTTTTTGTACAAAATAATTGCAACTCATTTATTTTTGTGTTTTTTACAACGAAAAAAACTATGAATTATTCCAATTTATAGTTTTGTCGAATGAAAAATATTGCAACCCATAAAAACGATACATAACCACTTGCAAACACTTGCTAAACCAATTTCTATAATTTAGCAGCTTATAACATAATCAACTCATTTAAATTAGAGGTTTCTTACCTTCCCAAATTAAAGAACACCACAAGCCAAGATGAAGATGAATTCCACAGCTCAATTCGATCCGTTACGGCTTTTTTCCTTCTGTTTGCTCTTACAAACACACACAACACTTCTCAACTGTTTTTTGTATGAATGAAAAAGAAGCAAAGAGTTAAACGTGTTATACATATAAACATATCGTTTATAACGCGGGTTCGACACCGATACTTGATCTCGTTATCAATATTTCATAATTAATATCAATATTCTCATTTAATTCTGTGATCTCATAATTATTAATAACCCGCTAGAATTATAATCCGGTGACATGTATATACTCGACCCCGACACTTGTTCATTCCACTAATTGTCATACCATTGCCCCAACGCAATATTAATAATTTAATCAACCAATAAATTAAATCCACATAATATTTCTCAAAGACGGGGTGTTACAATTTTTAACAACACAAAAAATTAGGGTTAAAGTCGTACAAATGTATGTTACTTTACTGAAATTACTCAAATGACTAATCTAGTTATTTTTTTATCCCATTGATACTTGTACTTAAAATTTATTGTTGAGATGGTACTTTTGATTACCGTAACTACCAATAATGATCATATATTTGTGTTTTTAGAAGTATGAAAAGGATCTATATGTTAATGTGGATTTTCTAAATTATATATATAGATCAAAATCCACGTAAATCCACGTTGTACTCCAAAATAACTTGTCGATATGGTATGTGTAACCAATAACTATGTTGATATGGTAAATCCACGTAAGCATCATGTCATTAAAAATATGTCACGTTGTCATTAGAATCAGCAAAAACTGACACATCAACATAGTTACTGGTTACACGTACCATATCGACAAGTTATTTTGGAGTACAACTACCATCCGGTCAAAAAATAAAGTTAATTAGTCATTTAGATAAATTGAGAAAAGTATGTTGCATTTGTATGACTTTAGCCCCAAAAAATTATGAATAATAGTGGTTTGTAGTTTTTCTGTTTGAAAAATATTGCAACCAATTTAGGGTGCGTTTAGTTAACGAAAACTAGTCATTTTTCAATTTCAGTTTTCAAGTTATAGTTTTTAGAAAAAAAACAAGGGTTTCTATGAAAAATGAAAACTTGTTTAGATGATGAAGTTTTAGTTTTAAAAAAAATAAGATGGGTGATTATAAAATAAAAAAATAGGATAGGTGATGGAAAAGTAAGAGAGAGAAAGAGAGTATTATAAAGATACAGGGTAGGTAGTAGAAAAGTAAGAGAGAGAATATGAAAAGTGGTATTTTAAAAAGTGAAATGAAAATTTATGAAATTGTTGTTAAGTAAACAAGTTTTCATTTTTGTTGAAAAGTGAGATGGAAATTTTGAAAATTTTCGGGAATCAAACGCACCCTTAGTTTTCCATATAAAAATATTCAGAATATATATTAAAATTTTATAAGGTTATGAAAAAAATAAAAATTGTAAATAAATAGTCACCAAAAATAGTAGTAATGTAATTAAATAAATTGAAACATAAATTGAGTTTATTTTGATGTTTATGAAATCTTAGAAAAACTTAAAAAATAAAAAAAAGTTTGGTTTAATTTGATATGTTATTGTTGTTGATAAAAATATGAAAAGTTGTTATTATTTTTTATAACTGAAAAATTGTTGGTGGCCTGCTAAACAAGTTTGCAGGTCACCCATTACTATTATTGATAAAAAAAATAAAAAGTTGTTACTATAAATGATAAAAAATAAATAATGTTAGTATTAATGATAAAAATGTCAAACGTGTTACTATTTTTGGTCATTTCCCCTTAGCAAAAATAAAAAAACAGGCTCGTTTATAATTTTTTTTGTTAAAAAAGTCTAAAATACGAATTAATCATAGTTTTGTCAATCTAAAGAATTGAATAGACCGCAGTACTTTTTGTTTATAAAGACTAAAAAACTGAATAATTTGTATTTTTTAATTCCAAAAAAAAAAATTCGAACCATACTATTTTTTAGTATTTCCAAACAAAAAAATATGAATCATTCTAGTTTTTAAATTTTATTCAATCTAAATAGGTTGTATTTTTTTATTTGAAAAACTAAAAAAATCGAAATGGGTTGCAATATTTTCCATTGCTATTAACCAAAATAACTCATAGTTTTCGTTGTAAAAAACACAAATATAAATGGGTTGCAATTATTTTGTTAGAAAAAACGAAAATCAGAATGGTGTACAGTTTTTCATAAAAAAATGTAAAACATAGATGGGTAGTAGATTTTGCCATTCGGAAAAGCTAAAAACTGAAAGGATTGTAATCCGTTTCGTTTAAAATTTATTGAAAAGCTGAACAATTTGTAGTTTTTTATTTGGACATGATTGAAAAGGTATTGCGACCATTCATTTTTCTAGTTTTTCTGGGAATGGAAATTATTGCAACCCATTTTGATTTTTTAGTTTTTTAAATAAAAAAAACTACAACTCATTTTGATCGAAAAACTAAAAAGCCAAAATGGTTCATATTATTTTGTTCGGAAAAACTAAAAAGACAGTTGTTCATAGTTTTTCGTTTGGAAAAAGTAAAAATTGAAATGATTCGTAGTATTTTTTCGTTCATATTACATATAATCATGAATAAATAATCGAATATTATCTAGCCATAAAAGAAATATTCAAAATATATATTAAAAATTTATATGGTTATGTTAGGCACAAAAAGGCCTCAGTCAAACCTGTTCTACATCTGAGGGGGAGATTTATAATCAAACCTGTTGATGCATTTGAAGGTTGAATTTAAGGCCTGTTATATGCCTTATTGAAACCTGAAAATGATTTGCAATATCAGTCTAAAGCTGTTCTATATGTTGCATGTGTTGCAACTAAGACAGTTTGTCCAAGCTGCTCTGTCTGTTGAACAGGCTGGACATAAACTGTCTACGCTGCTCTACACTGTTGAGCAGCTTGGGCATTTTTAAAGTGTTCTGTTCTTTGTGAACAGAACCTGTTCTTTGTGAACAGGCTAAACACTTTATGGAATATGTTTCCAAGTCATCATGTATTGTTTTTTACTACAAGATCAGTTTACAAAGTCGAAGACAAAGTGGAAAACAGAACTGCGCAGTCAGCCGGCCCACGCTGTTCTGTAACATGAAGAAAAAGGTTATTTAAAAAAGGGTGACAGACCTTTTTCTTATATCAAATAGGCTTTACAAGGAAGAAAGATGCAAAGTTGACATTCCTAATTAGTTAAAGGCAATGCAACAGTAACAAAGTAAAAAGACAAAAGTTTCTGCACATATGAAGACGTCCTTTTCAGAAAGGCAGAAAGGTTAGGTTTCTTTTCAACAAGACTCCCTTTTTCATTCCGTCCAATAAGATGTTTCTCTTAGATCCTCTAAGTGAGTATAAAGGAAGCTTTCTAAGGTCAGAAAGAAGAGTGAAGAAAGCTAAGTGCTGAAACCCAGAGTGAACGTGCAGTGTGATATTCATGCATGCAAGTCTTCTGTGTAAACCAGCATCTGTGTGTCTAAGCTGTTTTACATAAGCTGTTCCTTAAGTCTTGTAAACACAGTGAGTGCTTCTTAGTGAGTGTATTCATTGTATACTAGTTTGAGTTTGTCTTAGACTAGTGAACATACTGTTGTATCTGTCATCTCAGCTTGAACTATTCCGCATTCAAGCTTGTTTGTAATTAACAAATTGTTGATAATACATACAAACATTGAGAAAAGAGTGTGTAGTTTTGTAAATTGCTGTATTCACCCCCCCTCTACAGCTTATAACTATATACTTTGGGAACCTCTCGGGACCTACAACTGGTATCAGAGCAGGTTAGAGTGTGTGTCATTCTAGATCTCTCATTCTCCCAAGTTTCCATGGACAACAGTGCTGCAAATTCTTCTTACTATGACAATGGTTCTATGGGCAAACCTCCAAAATTTAATCATCAAAACTTCTCTGGTTGGAAGTGCAGAATGATGCTCTATTTAGAGAATCTGGACGTACAACTACCAGAGATAGTGATGGAGGGTCCATATGTGCCAACCTCTGTTACTACCATAACTCCAGCGGTTGAAGGAGCTGCTCCTGAAATCAGGACCTTTGAGAAAGCAAAAGCTCAATGGTCTGATGAAGACAAGAGATTGGTGGCTCTGGATGCAAAGGCCAGAAACAACCTGGTCATTTCTCTCCCTGATGATGTGTTCAAGCAGGTTGAGAAAATGAAGACAGCAAAGGAGATGTGGGATACTTTGTGTACCGTCTATGATGGACCCACAATCACACTGGACAACAGGATCAACAATCTTGTTACACAGTATGAACTCTTCTTTGCTAAACCAAAGGAGACTCTCACTGAAACCTACACCAGGTCTACTGCTCTAGTGAATGATCTCAAAGCTGTTGGGATCACCAAGGACAGTCTTACTCTGGTGAATAAATTTCTGGACATTTTACCTGAAGAGTGGAACTACTTTTCAACAATCCTAAGGAACTCAGGTACTATCAGAAGTATGGATCTGGTCAATCTGTATGGATCCTTACTGAATGATGAACAGTCAAGGCAACAAAAGAGAAATGCCTTGGAAATGTCCAAAAGAGGTGCAGCCTTTGTGGCTAATGTGAGACAGCCTGTAAATCAGGTGAGTGATGTGTTCATTCAACCTGATCAACAGGATGATGAAAAGGAGGAGGTGTCAGACGAAGAAGATGCTGCAGATCTTGCTGAACAAGATGATGAGCAAATGATAGCCATGCTTGTCAAAAGGTTCAACAAGAAAAGGTTTGGAAGAAACATGCTGCAAGGAGGTTCAAGTGCTGGCAAAAAGAAGGCATTTGACAAATCCAAAGCTGAGTGCTTCAAATGTGGCAAAACTGGTCACATAGCTGCTGACTGTGTGTCAAAAGCTGTTGGTCAGTCATCCAAATCCAACAAGACTAACAAGGATGATGGCTATAGGGTTAAGTACCTTATGGCCATGGCTAAGCTGAGGAAATTGGAAAACTCAGTGTCTTCCAATCGCCAAAAGGGACTTATGGCAGAGACATGTGACTGGGAGGAATCTGATTCATCATCTGATGAAGAAGATAATCATCATCTAAGTCTAAGGGGGAGAAAACCTCTTCTCCTAAGGAGAAAGCAGTTCCTACAACTCCCACAGGCCTCGTTAATGGTGATTGAGAAAAGAGTGTGTAGTTTTGTAAATTGCTGTATTCACCCCCCCCTCTACAGCTTATAACTATATACTTTGGAAACCTCTCGGGACCTACAGGTTACGTAAAAAATTATAAATAAATATATTTAATGAAATTAAAAAAATAGTCACTAAAATAGTAATAATACAATTAAATAAACTTTAAATCAATAAATAAAAATAGAAAAATAAAAACTAAAATTTTATTGTAAAATTTCACAACAAAACTTAAAATATAAATTGAATTTATTTTGGTGTTTATGAAATCTTAGAAAACTTAATAAATAAAAAAATTTGGGTTTAATTTTGATATGTTACTATTACGGGTGAGCGACGGAGCCGATTTCCCGAACCCGAACCAGTACAGGTACCGACCAATACCAAATTAATATATTCGGTCCGGTACTCGATTTTTAAATTAGCTTAAATTTGGTATTCGGTATTCACGGTTTTGGTACCATATTTATCCCGAATATCCCGATCCCGAACCGATATATATAGGTTGAATCTGATATTTGGGTACCCCGGATATTTGGTACCGACTTAGCATTAACCAGAATATGGAGCGACAAGCTTTGGCGTCGTTGGGGGACTTGGAAATAATCAGTCAGGGCGAATATGTAGCGACAAGCGTTGGTACCGGCGCTTGGATTTCGCAGAATGTCTTGGAAACATCCATGGCCGCCGCCCGCCGGTTGCTTCAAAGTGGTTTGCTGCAGATTTATGATTAATTTAAGGCAACTACTTATCGGTTTGTATTAATGTATTATCACGTGAGAACATCAGACTTTTTGAGGGTGCTACAGCATGTTAGCTGACGTTTCAAGAGCATGTCTTAAGACTCTTTAATTTTTATGAGTTCTTTGTTAATTTATCTAATTGTTAGCAGACAATCCCTGCAGCCAAACATAATAACATTTGATCTTTCAAGGAAAGTGCAAAAAGAAAAGAAAAAATCCACACACAAATAATAACATTTGATCTTTCGGTTTTCGGAATTCAGTATTCGGTATTCGGGTGTAATATATTTGGTAGTGTATGTTTGATATTTGATACATTTTCCTAATTCGGTCCCAATACGTGATTGGCACCGAAAACCCGGTTTCGGAACCGGAACCGAACCGGTACCATATAAACTTAATTGGTTCGGTGTTCGGTTCTTTCACAACTCTTAAATTGGTTTCGGGATTTTCGGTTTCGGTACCGGTTCAGTACGGTCCAGTACCGAGCTCACCCCTAGTAATTGTTACTGATAAAAATTTAAAAAAATATTACTATTTTTGATAACTGAAAAGGTCACCAGTTACTATTATGGATAGAAAAATAATAAGTTTTTACTATAAACGATAAAAAATATTAAAGTTAATTTTATTAATGATAAAAAAATATATAATGTTATTATTAATGATAAAAGTGACAAAAGTTGTTACTACTATTAGCCATTTGCCATAAAATTAAAAGTGTGATTATCGGTTAGGTTTTCGATTATCTCGTCTTCAAAATTTTTTAAAAGACAAACTAAAAATCAAACCAAACTCACCTAAGGTGCTATTTGTTTTTTAAGAGGTTAAATGTCTGAAGTCTGAAAACCACATCTCAAATTGAGAGGTGGTCTTAAAATCTGAAATCTGAAATTAAGAGATGGTCTTAAGATTGTTTGATTCGTAATATGAAACATCTGAAAAATATTATTTTAATATATTATATCTAATTAATTATATTTTATAATTAATTAATTTCTAAAAACAAAACAAAATTATAAAAATTAATATGATAAATAGTTTTAAAATAAGAATTAACTGAAGTTATATTTTAATCAACACTTAAAAAAAGATTATTAAAATTATAGTAATTAATATGATAAATAGTTTTAGGGTATGTAAACTAAAAAAAAAAAACTAAACTCTCTTAATTCGTATTCAGACCCAAGCTAAAATTAAGAGGTAAATTCAGAAGTTCCAACCTCTTATCTCTTAAACTAAACAAACAATCTTAATTCATGCTAAATCTGAATTTTAGACTTCAGATCCTTTTAAGAGGCTATTAACTAAAAATAAACCAGGCCTAAGAAGAGCACCAAAACGGGCCAAAAGGTAGAAACCAATTTCTATTGGTTTAGTTTACAAACCAAAAAAACTGAATTCATCCCAAACAACTTAAAACATTAATTGTGATGAACAGACTTCTTGATTACATAAAAAAAAAAACTCTTAAATTTGTTGGTGATTTAAATCACCATTTTATTTTATTGAAATTATATTTTATCTAGAAACCAATGAGATCTTAATTTTCAACAACACATAAATTTAAGAGGTACGGAGTGCACACTTATGTAAAATAATTTGGGTCGATAACCATATCCATGACCATATCCATGCGGGAGTCAAATGGCTAGCGTTGTTAAACTAATGCATGATACTATTAAGCTAATGTCTAATATTGTTAAGCTAATGTTGGTAATATTAAGCTAAGATGGTGCTACAAAGCTAAGGTTGATGTTGTTAAGCTAAAGCTAACGTTGTACCGCTGGTGTCTAATGTTGTTAAGCTAAGATTGATGTGTTAAATTAATGCTAATGTTGTTAAGCTTGTAACTAGGGGCGGATCCACCTTGTTAGGGACTTAGGGTGGGGTATCAAACACCCCTATAATTTTTTTCCAGCATTATATATAGTTGAATAATTTTCATTTAAAGTTCAAACCCTATATCACGATTATATCTTATAAATTTTACATATAAATATTTTGTTAAAAAATAAAAGAAAAAAAATACATATTTAGAAAATATTTTAACTGTGGGCTAGAATAGAACCATTTAACAACCATAGAAAGTTATCAAGTATTATTAAATTGTTATTGTTGATAGATTGTTATTGTTAATGTTGATAGAAAGTTACCAAAGATTGTTCAAACTGTTATTGACTTTGGGCTAATAATCGTTATTGTTAATTTGTTATGCGCTTGTTAATTGATTGTTATTATTGGTTTATTAATATAAGTATTGTTAACTTATTTTATTTTATTAAACAATGTGGACCGATATTTAAAAAGAAAGTTGCTAATATATATCCGAAAAATAATTGTTTGCCAATATTTCAGACAATGATGTAATAATCATTTTCATAAGGTGAAAAGGCGTAGACAATTGTAAAATCTAATTTCTTTTGATTTGTAACGATTAATGACACAGTAGCTTTTACTAATTTGTTTTTTTATTTAATCAAGATGAACCGATCTGAATTTTCGAGTTTTGAAAGGACCACAGAAACTCGTAGCATTATTACATTCTGACCCCTATTAAAACAAATTCTGAATCCGCCACTGCTTGTAACTGATGTTTTAATGAGTAGTTATGATTGATTATTGTTAAAATCGTTTCAAAAATAACTACGACCCTTAATACCAATATTAATGGTAGGGGTGAGCATAGAGCGGTTTGGATCGGTTAATGGCAAAAACCAAAATCCAAACCAAAATATCGGTTTTTAAAATTAACAGTCCAAATGGTTTGGTTTTAAACGGTTTGGTTTTTTCAGATTTTGTTTTGGTTTCGGTTTGGATATCGGTTTTTTGGATTTTGTTTTTTTTGTCCGAAATCCCATTTTTTGATTTGTGAAATTTATTTTTCTTTGACAAAATATGAAATTTTTAACAACATCCAATACAATAATCATTTAATCAAACATAAAAAAGACAAAAAAAAAAAAAAAAAAAAAAA
>JAANYP010005770.1:0-62098 GCA_020465985.1 Centrapalus pauciflorus | reverse complement strand
ACCAAAAAAAAATACACGTCTCTCACACCCCACCCCACCCCACCCCACCCCACCCTACCCCACCCTTACCTTTACACCATACCTTACCTCACCCACCCTACCCTATCCTAAACCCCTACCCCCTACCCTACCCCACCCCACCCCACCCCACCCTCAACATGCTCTACCCTCAACCACCTAATCTCACCCTACCCTAACTACCCTTAACTTACTTATACCACCCCATCCCCATCTCCACCCTTAACCCTACCCACCCCACTCCCATACTTACCCTATCCCACTCTACCTCACCCCTACACTAACCCATCAAACCTACCCACCCCACCTCACCCCTCCTTATCCCACCCCACCCTACCCCTATATCTTCCCACCCCTACCCCTCAAACCTACCCACCTCACCCCTACCCTACCCCTCAAATCTACCCATCCCCACCCACCTTACCCCTCAACCTACCCACCCTACCCCTACACCATTACCCTACCCTATTTACCCCACCCCACCCTCAACCTACCCCACCTCTACCCTACCTCTTACCATATTTATTATAACGAGAATATTCCAACACTTTTTGATAAAATTTATTATTTTTCAATAACATATCCATATAACTTATAAACTTAAGTTATTTGGAAATTAATAAACGTAACCTTATAAACTTGATTATAACTTATAAACTTTAATTGTTATTTGATTCTTGAAAGCATGTTGGTTATATGTTTATTGAATGCATTTATGTTACTTGATTATAACTTATAAACTTGAATTGGTTTCTTACTTAAATCTTGTTAATGTTATTTGAATGATATTAAATGTTGACATATATCACTTTGATTCAATGATATTATTCTTACTTGATATTTGACTTTAATCAATGATATCTGTTTGGTTTTGGAAATTAATATGTAAAATTAATAAAAATAACAGAATCAGATAATTTATAAAACAAACAGACTTATTGAATTCTCTTATCAGATCTTAGTATCTTATCAGGACCACCTCTCATTAATCAGAAGTGGAATCAGACATCAGACAATTAACCTCTTATGCAATCAAACAGCACCTTACACTTCAAACATCCAAATATCCAATTTCAACAATTCAAATCATAAATTTAAACATCCACAGATGCGTCGCTTGATACTTCCCACTTTCAGTGTTCGATTGATCCATTCCATTCTCGATTTCTCCCAAGAGGCAAGAGTCTGATACGTCGCTTGATGCTTCCAATTTTTCTAGTTCCCATTCTATCAGTTTGTAATTAAAAAATGATAGGTATTTAATAAAAAATTTAAAATTTAAACAACCTAATTTAATAATTAAAGAAGGTAGGTATTTAATAAATCTAAATTGTATAATATGGTATATATAAAATCAGTTCGGTTTGGATTTTTTTGGTTTTTTAAAGGTTCAAACCTAAACCAAACCGAAACTCTCGGGTTCTGAAAATCGAGAGTCCAGACCAGTCCAAAATGCAAACGGTTTGGTTTTTCGGTTTCGGTTTTTCTGTTTTTTCCGGTTTCGGTTTGGATTTTGGTTTTTCTGCACACCCCTAATTAATGGTCCATTAATTTGGATGGTTATGGTTTAATCTATTACACAATAGATTATTGATTTCCTTTTAAAAAGATAGTGCACATGTACTAATTCTCAAAGTGTGACATATAGCCTAGCTAGAGACATACTCGTGTGTTGCTCGAAAAATTTATTTCTTAATTAAAATATTTTTTAATTCAACAATCATGCAATAAAAATATATTTTTCTAAAAAAAGCTACACATTGTTCATGATAAAAAAATAAATTATTCTATTGTTAATACTACCATACACATCTATGTTTGAGGTCTATCCATGCAATTATCAAGTGGCTAAATTTTAGCTTAGAAAGCATGTATTAAAATAGAATTAATGAGGAAAAAACTAATTCTTGTACACGAATTAATGAAAATACATCTTACCATCAAAGAATACACAAACTCTTATACACAAACCATTATGTATAATACATGAAATACGTAATTTAATATAACAATTCTTTCAACAAATAAATATGCATTCAAACAAAAGAAGTTGTCATAAAAAAACTTAATAAATCTCAATAAAATTATATTGAAGACATTTAGTTATCCAATACCCAAATTACATTAGTTGGAAATTCATTTAAATCATTGTAAATTCGTATTTGTTTATCGCATCATTATTGGGGGCAATCTTCAGTTTCCTTCATACTAGGCTGAAAAACAAATTACATGTTAATTCTGAAAGTCTAATGCATAAATAACAAAAAAAAAATGATAAACCCCATAATGTAAAAAAAAAATAAAAAATACTAAGATGACGTAATTTTTGAGGTTTGAATAATGATTTGTTCAACAAAATCATTTTCTTGGTTTAGGTTTTGAATTATATTTTTGTATAATTTTCTTGTGCTGAAATAATACATGGGTAACAGGGGTGTCAATTTTGACCCCCGAACAGTTAAATGGACTCATCATAAAAAACTAATATGGAACATAAGTTTTTTTAAAAATGAAAATTTATAAAACAGTGTATTAAAAAATTGTTCTTTGAAATTTTTTTTCAAAATTATGTAAAATTTATGACTTTTAGTCGTCAACCCGTTTGACCAGTTTGCTTGAACGGGCTGAAATTGACACCCCTAATGAGTAATTACATTTTAAACTGTAGAAATACAATTTTAAGATGTGAATTAACACATAAAAATGATTAACAAATAAATTTAATAATACAACTAATGGACAAATTTTATGCAGTGATGAACACATTAAAATAATGAATGTAAGTCCAAATAAGAATTTAGAGTGATTGAGAATCGTTTAAAAGGTGCTGATGAAAATATCCTATTTTTTATGTAAATTTTATTAATTTTTAAGTCAATATAATTTTAATCGTCAATCCTATCTCAATGTATGTCGGTCTCTTCAATACTCTATTTAAAATTGAAAAAACTTAATTTTTCATGTTTTGTTAACCAAATCTTTTTATGTAAATTGTTAAATTATGAGTAAAAACATTTGTTCTAATAAATTAATCTTTTTCAAAGTTTGTTAGGGAAATACTGAATCTTATCATATTAGTTACGGATTTAAAGGGCTAGGTTTTTTTTAATTGTCGATCTTATGACAAAATTTGTTGGGAAAACAAATAATCTTATCCGATTTGTTAGGAATTTAAAGGCTATGATTTAATTATAAGGAATCTGACGGTATAGATATACGCCACGTGAGCAAAATTTCTCTCTACTTCGTCGAGAATGTATTTATATAATTCAAAAGTGTTCTTGATATCGTATTATCCCATATAGAATTTCGTGTAACCCCAGACTGTTTTATCCCATATATGTTCAAAATACTTATCATGGAAAGTGAGGTCATACATGATACGAGTGATTATCGAGGTTCCTGATTATAGCAGAAACCCTAAGTTTTCCCTGACAGTCGTAAAAGTATTTTCTGTTGCTATAATCATATCTGGTACTGATAGTATTCGTGATATGACTACGAAGTTTCACTAGTACAAAAATGACCTATCGTCACCGTTTTGTCCAAACTGCCTAGCCACAGTTTTTTTATTGACGTGACTAAAGGGTCATATATGATCTTGTATTATTATGATAGCCACAGTTTATTTTAATAACCGTGACCATTGCAAATCACATTCAAACCTTAAGCCACAGTTTAACATAAGGATCGTGACAAAGACTTGTCACGGTTGCCACATTGTTACCAAATGTCATCGTTTGTCACAGTTATTTGTTTGATGTCTATAATAATCTTGTGATGGTTATTAACTGTGACGATAAATATGTATATGGTCACGGAAATCTCTTTCGGTGACCAAAGGGACACCCTGAAGTCTAATTGTATGAGTCTAAATTATATGGTAGAATTAGTCACATGAATAAACTGTGACAGAAGGCTAACTTATATGGTCACGAAATCGCTTTGTGTGACCAAAGGGTGGAGTTCATTAGCCACGTAGGGTGAAAGAAAAACATTGTGACTATAAGTATTTAATGGTCATGATTGAGTTCATTAAGTGTGTCCAAAAGTAAACAATTGTCATGAAATAAGAAAATTATTGTGACTATAAGTATTTTATAGTCACGGTTTAGTTTCTTATTTGTGTGTAAAAGTATTTTATATTCATGATGAAAGAGAAAAATGTGACTAAGTATTTTTTTTGTCACGATTTAATTTCTTTTATGTATATAAAAGTATTTAATGATCACGGTTTAAGAAAAAAAACATATCTCCATAATTATGTTTCGGTCACAGTTTAAGACACACAAGCATGTGAATATTAATATTTATAGGTGACAGATTAAGTTTTTATGTGTGTCTAAATGTAAACAATAGTAATAGTAAAATGAAAAACATATGATTATAAGTACATTCAAGTCACGATTTAATTTGTTTTGTGACTAAAAGCTATCAATCTCACATTAAAAAAAAATCAATATAAGGGGTTTTTTTTTGTCACGGATTAAGCAAATTTGTGACTATTAATATTTAAAAGTGACGGTTTATTGTTTTTATGTAACTAAAAATAAACAATAGTCATGACAAAAAAATGTTGTGACTATATTTTTCTAATGATCATGGTTTAGTTTATTTCTTATTAGTGTGTAAAAGTAATAGTTTTCATGATAAAAGAAAAAAACAGTGACTATAAGTACTTTATGGTCACACGAAGAATTGGTTTATGTGACTAAAAGTAATCGGTGATCATGGTTTAAGTGAAAAAAAATGTCCCTATAAGTATTTTATCGTCACAGTTTAATATATTATTGTGTCTGAAACTAAACATTAACCATGATAAAAGAACAAAAATGTATTTATAAGTATTTTATGGTCACAATTTATTTTGTTTTGTGTGGTTAAAGGTTATCAATTGTCATAGTTAAAAATAAAACTTGTTAATATGAGTATTTTGTGGTCATAGTTAATTGTGTTATGTGTGTCAAAAACTAAACATTAACCATGATAAAAGAAAAAATATCGTGACTACAGGTAGTTTATGGTCACGACTTATTTTTTTATCAGTTGCTAAATGTTATTAATTGTCATAATAAAAGCAGCAAAATGTGGCTATAACTACTTTATGGTCACGATTTAGTTAGTTTTGTATGGTTAACGGTTATTAATTGTCACAGTTTAAGAAAAAACTTATCACTATTAGTATTTTTGTGGTCATGGTTAAATGTCTTATATGTGTCAAAAAGTAAACATTAATTATGATTAAAGAAAACAACCATGACTACAAGAAGTTTATGGTCATGTCTTATTTTATTTTATGTGACTAGAAGTAATTAATTGTCATAATAAAAGAGGCAAAGTGTAGCTATAAGTTTTTTATGGTCATAATTTAGTTTGTTTTGTATGGTTACAGTTATCAATTGTCACAGTTTAAAAAACAACGTGTCAGTATAAATAATTTATGGTCATGATTAAATGTCTTATATGTGTCAAAAACTAAATATTAATCACGATAAAATAAAACAAACCATGACTACAAGTAGTTTATGGTTACGTCTTGTTTTAATATATGTGGCTAAAAGTAATTAATTGTAATAATTAAATGAAAAGAATGTGAGTATATGTATTTTATGGTCACACTTTATTTTATTTTGTATGACTAAAAGGAATCAACGATCACCGTTTACGAAACAATATGATACTATAAATATTTTACGGTTACTATTATAAATGTTATGTGTGTCTAAAAGTAAACAACAATAACGATAAAACAAAACACATGTGGCTGTAAGTAACTTATTGTCACGGTTTAATTTTTTACACGTGTCTAAAAGGAACAATAGTGATTTTAAAAGAAATATAATGTGACAACAAGTATTTGATGGTCACCAAAGGGCCTTTGGCCTGACGGTAAGAGGGTGGAGATACAAGTGAGAGGTCACGGGTTCGACTCCCGTCGGAGACAAGTTGATATTTAGGTGGTGAAAGTAAGTCTTGTGGTAAATGAGTAGTTTAGGAGTAGGAGTAAGAGTAGGATAGTTTGCCGTTAAAAAAAGTATTTAATGGTCACAGATTATATTGTTGCATGTGTCTAAAAGTTACCAATTGCCATGATTAGGAATAAATAAGTAACTATAAATACTTTATGGTCACGGTATTGTTTATTATATGTGTCTAAAAGTAAGCAATTGTCATGAATAAACGAATTATTATGTGACTAAAATAATGGTATGGTCACGGTGTAATTATTTTTGTGTGTCAAAATGTATCAATTGTCACAGTTTAATACTTTATGTATGTCCAATTGCAACCAATCGTCACATTTTAATAAATTATGTGTGTCTAAGTGTACCCTACGGTCACGGTTTAATTGTTTATGCATGTCTAAATGTACCAATGGTCACACCACTTAATAGTTTATGTGCGTTAAAATATTACCAATTGTCACGGTTTCATTCATGTGGTGTGTTTAAATGTCTCAAATAGTTACGGTTTAACTGATTATGTGTGTATAAATTTATATAATGGTCACGATTAACTATTTGTGCGTCTTTAAATATACCAGGTGACCATGGTTTATTTGTTTATACGTGTCTGTAAGAATGTTAACGCCACTGATCAATTGTTTATGTGTGTCTGAATGTATCCAACTATTATGGTGTTAAAATAAATTGTGACTAAAAGTATTTTATGGTCACGGTTGCTAAAAAAATATAGACCACAACTATATAAAAATTGTTACCATATAGCCACGGTTTTATGCTATGGCCACGGTTTTACATGTGATTTAGTCACGAATATTAAATGTAGTTATAATGTACCAAAAGTGATGCGACCTTTGGTCACGATTTGAATGAAAAATAAAACTGTGGCCAAAGGTCTATGGCCACGGGTTTTTAACGTGACGGAAGACATATTTTGTACTAGTGTTTGTGAAGCTTGAGAAGTTCGAAGGTGTGGATTTTATAAGATGGTAGAAAATGATGCATTTTCTGCTTACCACTCTAAAAGTGATGTATGTTCTGAGCACCCTCATGTCAGAGTTTGTGTAAGATGAGACACCGGAGGCTGCTAGACGCATAAACAAATGAGAGACTGATGACTACATCTAACGTGGTCACATTATTGATGACATGGATGATCCTCTCTTTGATATTTACTAGAATGTTGAATCCACTAAGGAACTGTTGGATTCTCTTGAATCCAAATACATGGTTGAGGTCGCTTCTAGTAAGAAGTTCTTGGTGAGTAATTTTATAAATTACCAAATGGTCGATTCTAGATTTGTCATGGAGCAGCACAATTATGCGCTAAGAATCCTTGGGCAATTTACTCAACATGATATGAAAATGGATGAGGTTATCTCAGTATCTAGTATCATTGCTAAATTTTCACCCTCGTGGAAGGATTTAAAACACATGTTGAAACACAAGGAGGAATTGTCTATGGTACAACTTGGCAGTCATCTACGTATTAAAGATACTCGGCCTATTGTGTGCTCACAATATGGAAATGGTGGGGCACATCTTCCCCCAACTGCCCAAATAAGCCATCCCTGTCATGTTTCAAGTGTGGTTTTCTTGTACACTTAGCCAGGCACTGTTCACATCGTTCACAAGGACAAGCCAACAGTGGTCGAGTCTGTTTAGCAACCTAATATAATTTCTTGTTCACAACCGCAACAACAACAACTGAGGAAGTCTAAGGCACAAAGGGTGCAAGCGAGAGCTTTTCAGCTCACTGCCGAGTATCTTTCTTCTTAACTCACTGCATGTTCGTGTGCTATTTAAGTCTCATGCAAATCGACCTTTCATATCTGCAAATATTACTCGACATATTGGCATGGAATTATCTGTTTTAACTGCTCCCGTAATTGTTGAAACTACAAAACGGATCAATTATTCATGTGCTTGATGTTTATCATGACTGTATGCTTCATCTCGAGGAGATAGACTTTAAGATTGATTTAGTTACTATTATCATTGGAGGTTTTGATGTGATAGTTGGAATGTATTGGTTAGCCGCTAATAATGCTAACATTATTTGTTCGAAGTGTATGATCCGGATTCCTATGAAGCAGGGTAATGACATATGTATATGGCGAACAACGATATGGAAATTTTGGCTTGATATCGATGATTAAGGCTCAGAAGTATGTGGTGACTCCTTTATTGCTTATGTTATAGAGTCATCGAAACAAAAGAAATCGGTTTAAGGATTTCTTGATGTATTCTTAGAAGAGTATTCTGGTTTTCTACCTCGTAGGCAAGTAGAGTTCCATATAGATTTGGTGCCTAGATTTTCCCCTATTGCTCACTGTATCGTTTAGCTCATGCAAAGATGAAGGTTTTAATATCATAGTTTCAAGAACTGCTTGACAGAAGATTTATTTGCCTGAGGACGTCACTGCGAGGTGCACTAGTGTTGTTTGTAAGGAAGGATAGAACCTTCAAAATGTGTATAGACTACTAAGAATTGAATAAAATTAACATTAAGAACAAGTACCCATTATCGCGGATCGATGATCCGTTTGATCAGTTGTAGGACGCTTCGTACTTCTTTAATATAGATCTTGATACCATCAGCTAAGGATCTACAAAACTAATATCCCGAAATGCACATGTGGAAATGATTACACCATTGATACTTACGACGTACATGCACATGTGGAAAATGAAAAATGAATAGGTTTCCATGCTCACATGCAATTTCCGCATGTAGACAAAGAGGTGCATCCTTGGAAACCATTGTCCATGATGTCTACAAGACAGATTACAATCGAATACAATATTGGTGTAACTTTCAAGCACTCAATAACAAGGAATTATGGACGAAACCTCGATGAAGATTAAAAGAGGATAGAACTAGATTCAGGAAATCTAGGGGTAGAGGACGTGGCCGCCGAATACGTAATGAGATGGAAATTCGGCATCTGGAAGAAAGACGTATTCTTAGATTTGAGAATTATCAACAACCAAGTCACAATCGCACAACATGCCGAAACTCCCAACCAACTTTTTAGTAGTGTTCTAGTATGTTTGTGAAATAGAATTTATCTAGTGTAAGATATGTGTTGTGTCAATCAATGTTAACTTTCATTTTATTTGCTTGTATATTACACATGTTTACAATTTTTTTAATCGTATCAAGTTTTTTACATCTCTAATAACCAATACAATCAGAAATAACAATTAAATGTTAAAAAAGTTCATGAATGATCAACGCACACATAAAAATGATGATTATCATAAAATCTTTTACATAATCTCACTGTTCCTAACATTTGATGTTCCCAACACCAAATTATAGTGATCGGTCATGTCACCACGATCAGAAGGATATTGTTACTGCCATTAGGTTCTTTAAACACCAAATTAATATATGTTTTTATGTCACCGCTGACAGAACCATACTGTTACAAACATTCGGGTTTTTGAACACCGAATTACATTATGTAGTCATGTAAATGTTGATTGATTATTACAGTTGTGACACCCTTGCCACAATAACCACCATTACAGATAGCCCAGGATTTAAACACCACACAATAAGCCATAATGATCTGAATACTTAATAAAATGCGGAAGCAAGATAATACAAAAATAAAATACAAGTAACACCCTACGGTGCTACAAGGTTCCAATTACTAAGTCTACAAACCCAATACATTATTACATCACCCAGAATACAATACAACATTGGTCCCATAATTACTTTACCGATTGAGTAGTAGCAAATCTTCCAAGACTTCACAAACGACCTAACTAGAAGGTCCGGCAGCGGATTTTCCTTTTCCTGTAAAAGTGAGCAACTAGTGGGTAAGCAAAGCTTAGTGAGTACAGAGATTACATATTCAGCAGATATTTATGCAGCACACAAGGGTAATACCGGCAACACACGCCGTACACCCTCTTCGTACATGAAGTATGGAAACGAGCCGCAGCTCCATCGTGCGATTGCACGGAATTAACATTCAAATGAGGCAGACATTACCATCGAGGATGCTACACCTGCCCATCGAGACCTCGGAGGGATCAGCTCCAAGTCATATAGCCTTGGTAGCATCGAATTACCAATCATGGCTCGTAAGCCAAACAGAAGATGCACAACAAAGAAACGTACATGCAACAAGCAACAATGTGCATCAACAATTACGCAAGTCAGTAGATTGCCAAATGAATGTGAAATACATGCCTCAATGAACATAGCTGACAATAAATAAAATCAGACATATATAATCTTAGGTACTCACAGTGGGTGCGTTACGTAACTTCAATTAATATTATTTCTCCCCGGGCTTTCAACCGGAATCACAAAGTACCCCACTGTGGGTTAAACAACACCACAAGGGACCTGTTAAGTCAGTTGTAACAGAACATCATGTCAATAACTGTTTAATTTCATAAAAACTTAATTTTATAAGTTTTACAACAATTGACCCAAAATTCGGATCCCACCCGAATTCGGATGACCCAAGGTTCCATACTTAGAAAATTTTACATTGTACTGTTCATCCGAAATTCGGATGATTCTGGGACCTGAACTCGGATGCCCACAGATCCGAAATTCCATCCCGGATTCCATCCGAGATTTGTATGGTCTGAACTCGGATTGATCCGAGTTCATACATTGAACATTTTTCCGTCTTTTCCAGATTTCACTTTTGTCAATTTGTACCACTTTTATGTCTGGAAACTTTTAATATAAGCATAAATGTACACTTTTAACACTTTTTATCATAAAACCTTACTATATATGTACCAAATCAGGCCCTATTTGGCCATTTCTATGCAACCCGTCGATGAACACACATAAACTAACACATTGTTAATTTCTGAAATCATACTTAGAGCTTGAATCAGGACCTGGAATTTTGTACATAACTTCCATAATACTCGATTTTCACAAACCCACAAGAATATACAACATGCATCAACATCTACAACTGAAATCTATGATTCGGTTTATCATAGAAACCGGACATAAAACTCATAAATTCATCAATTTAAAGGATTCTTACCTTAAATGGTTTGTTGCAATGCTTTTAGTTCTTTCCTAGCAACTTGAATCCAAACTTTCAGGACTTGATTCCAACTTTTCGATTTTCTTGGTTTGAAGGAGATGAGAGAGAGCCGAGAGAGTTTGAGAGTGATGTGGTCATAATGAACCAAATATAAGACTTTTGGTCTTTTATTTCCCTAATTTCGGTTATTGACACATTTAACCCCTCAACTTATCTGATATTATTAATTAAAGATTTCCATATTTATCTTATCATCACTAATCCACTATCATTTAAATCTTATATTTTTTTTTCTTTAATTGTGTCGGTTCCTCATTGTTATGCTTGCTCAAAAAACGACAATGAGGATTTCTCCTCATTATTATCATTTTTAAATGGGCTAAAGTCATACAAATGGATGTTACTTTACTGAAATTACTCAAATGACTAATCTAGTTTTTTTTTATCCCATTGGTACTTGTACTTAAAATTTATTGTTGAGATGGTACTTTCGATCACTGGTTCAACCGGTAATGATATTATATTTGTGTTTTTAGAAGTATGAAAAGGATCTATATGCTTATGTGGATTTTCTAAATTATTTATATAGATCAAAATCCACGTAAATCCACGTTGTACTCCAAAAGAATTTGTCGATATGGTACGTGTAACTAGTAACTATGTTGATATGGTAAATCAACGTAAGCATCATGCCATTAAAAACATGCTACGTTGCAAAAACTGTCATATCAACATAGTTACTGGTTACACGTATCATATCGACAAGTTATTTTGGAGTACAAGTACCATCCGATAAAAAAAAAAGTTAATTAGTCATTTAGGTAAATTGAGAAAAGTATGTTGCATTTGTACGACTATAACCCTTTTTAAATACATGAAATGAGATGAAATTTTATCAAACCACAACAATCCATCAAAACACTTTCCAAACTATATTTATCATCTGAAATTCCAACTAAATTTCATTACATTCAAAATTCAAACTAATTAACCTCAATTACATCAAATTAAATTTTTAGGATGTTACAGCATGGGCTCCACCATGCTTGAACTTTTTCCTCGAAGTTACTTAGCTTCAAAAAGTTGCGGGTACTTCTTCAACATGTCAGTCTTGGTTTCCCACGTATGATTTGCCCCTTTATGATGCTTCCAATGTACAAGCACCATCTCTATATCTTTGCTCCTTAACTTCTTCACTTTAGTATCCAGTACACATTCCGGCTCTTCCACATAACGGAGCCTTTCGTCAATTTGCAGCTCTGTGTGATAAGCCCAGTCTTCATTTCCAATAGTGAAGGACTTTCTGAGATTCCCCACATGGAAGACCGGATGTATGCCCGACATCTCTTCAGGCAATTCCAAACGATACGACTGGTTCCTAACTTTCTCTCTTATCTTAAATGGTCCAACAAATCTCGGAGCTAACTTTCCTAATTTAACAAATCGAGTAACACCTCTCATAGGTGATACTTTCAGATAGACCCAATCATCTTTATCAAAATTGATCGGTTTATGTATCCTGTCGTGACAGCTTTTCTGACGATCCTGGGCCACTTTCATATTTTATCAAACCAACTGTATCTTTTCATTCGTTTCCTGTAGTAGTGTCGGCCCAACAATCGGACTCTCTCCTGTTTCTCTCCAACATGTAGGAGTTCTACATCTCCTTCCATATAGTGCCTCAAACGACACTTTTTTTTATGGTCGCATGGTAACTATTGTTATAAGAGAACTCTATTAACGGTAAATGATCATTCCAATTACCGCCCAGATCCAAAATGCACGACCTCATCATATCTTCGAGTGTAAGGATGGTAATTTCACTTTGGCCATCGATTTGCGGACAATAAGTTGTACTCATAGCAATTCTTGTACCGAACCCTTCTTGCAAAGCCGACCAAAAGTTGGAAGTAAAACGACTATCCCGATCTGATACAATGGACTTAGGTACTCCATGTCTATAAACAATTTCACTCATATAGATCTGAGCCAATCTTTCCAACGAATAACTATCTCTGATAGGGATGAAATGAGCAGACTTAGTTAACCTATTGACTGTCACCCATACTGCATCGTGTTGACGCCTAGTCTTCGGCAACTTAGTGACAAAAATCCATAGTTATGTGTTCCCACTTCCATTCCGGAATGGGAAGCGGTTGCAGACTACCATAAGGTTGCTGATGTTCGGCTTTCACTAGCCGACAAGTCCGACATCTCTCAACATACTGGCCAATATCCTTATTCAGTCCGGGCCACCAAAAGTCAGCTTTCAACTCATTGTACATCTTTGTGCTCCCGGGATGTACAGAATACCTGGATTGATGCGCTTCTTCAATAATTACTTCCCTCATGCCACCAAATTTTGGCACCCAGATCCTCCCATACACACCTTTCAAACCGGAATCACTCGTTTCCATATTCTTATGTTGTACTCTTATGTCTTCAGCACCAACATTCTCTTCCTTTAAAGATTCCATCTGAGCAGCCTTTACATCATCAATAATCGTGGAAGTTAACATCGTAGAAGTCACCATGTAGCAGCAGTCTTTAGCATAAGCCTTGCGACTCAAAGCATCGGCTACCACATTAGCCTTTCCGGGATGATAAAGGATCTCACAGTCGTAATCCTTTATAAGTTCCATCGAGCGTCTTTGCCTCATGTTAAGCTCTTTCTGACTAAAAATGTATTTCAAAGTCTTATGGTCCGTGTAGAGTTGACACTTAGTCCCATACAAATAATGTCTCCACAACTTCAATGCAAACGTAACAGCTGTCAACTCCAGATCGTGTGCTGAATTATCTTTCTCGTGTTGCTTTAACTGCCTTGAGGCGTAAGCAATGACCTTTCCGCGCTGCATCAGTACAACACCTAACCCCAATCTCGATGCGTCAGTGTATACTACAAAGTCTTCATTGCCATCTAGGTAAGGCAAGCACTGGTGCTTCACTCAAAGTTTTCTTCAAAACCTCAACGGCCTCCCCTTGATCAGCCTCCCACACAAACGGTGCATTCTTTTTCGTTAATGAAGTTAAAGGAACTACAATCTTCGAGAAATCTTTTATAAACCTCCGATAGTATCCCGCCAATCCAAGAAAACTTCTTATCTCCGTAGCATATCGATGCGGCTCCCAATTCTTTATCGCTTCAACTTTAGCTGGATCTACAGAAATTCCAGCTCCCGAAATAACGGAACCCAAAAACTGAATCTGGTGCAGCCAAAACTTATACTTTGAGAATTTGGCATACAACCTTTCTTTTCTTAACAATTCCAATAGCTCCCTTAAATGAACAGAATGCTCCGCCTCAGACTTGGAATACACCAAGATTTCGTCAATAAACACAATCATCGACTTGTCTAACATCGGTCTACATACTCTGTTCATGAGATCCATAAAGACAGTCGGGGCATTGGTTAATCCAAATGGCATAACCAGAAACTCACAATGCCCATACCTAGTCTCGAATGCTGTCTTTGGTACATCCTCCTCCCGAACTTTCAGCTGATGATATCCTGACCTCAAGTCAATCTTAGAAAATACGACAGCCCCATGTAGTTGATCAAACAAGTCGTCTATTCTTGGCAGAGGATACTTGTTCTTAATTGTCAACTTATTCAGCTCATGGTAGTCGATGCACATTCTCATCGAGCCATCCTTCTTCTTCACAAATAGTACTGGCGCTCCCCACGGAGATGAACTCGGTCGAATGAAGCCCTTATCTAACAACTCTTGAAGTTGTTTAATCATTTCTTGCATCTCGGTCGGTGCAAGGCGATAAGGAGAACGAGCTACCGGTGCAGCTCTAGGGATCAAGTCAATTCGAAATTCCACTTGTCTTTCAGGCGGCACGCCAGACAAGTCTTCCAGAAACACATCCGGGAATTCAGATACAACAAGCACATCGGCCACATTCTTTTTCTCAGCCTTGGCAACATATGCCAAGTAGGCGTCACACCCCTTTGCAACAAGCTTTCGGGCTTTTGCAATCGTTAATAAACATAGATCCCCGTTTCTCCTATCCCCATATATGCAAATTTCTTGCCCCTCCGGTGTGGTTATATTGATCATTTGTTTCTTACAGACTATATGGGCTTCATTTTCGATCAACCAGTCCATTCCGACAATCACATCAAACTCAATGAACTCTATCGGGATCAAATCAAGATTGAAGACTACATCCTCAATCACTAACGTACAGTTTCGATATACATGATATACTTTGACTAGAGTGTTACTAGCAGTTTCGATAATTGTTGAGCAAAAATAGTAGATACATACGATCTATTGGCACCCGAATCAAATAACACTCTTGCAGGTAAAGAGTTAACAATGAACATACCAGTAACCACCTTCGGGTTTTCCCTAGCCTCTTCTGCTGTTATCTGAAAAGCACGAGCCGGTGCCTTTTGTGGCTGGTTCCGGCGGTTGACTGAACCACCACTTGATCCCCCAGATGATCGAGTCAACGATGGAGCAGCAGCTGCTGGGCATTCGTTCTACAGTTTCTACTATAATGCCCCATACACCACACTTATGGCAGACATCCGCTTTTCGTGGGCCCTCATTCTGAAAATGACCCAACTCTCCACAATAGAGACAAGCGCGTCCATTTACACACTTTCCGAAATGCTCTAGATGACACTTATTACAATATTATGGCTCGGTGTTGATGGAGTAGGCACGAGCCCAATTAGAAGACCCAGATGGACGACGGTACGACTGCTGTGATGAATACTGTGAAGAACGACAAGAACCTGAGTATCCCCCTTCACATTGGCGTCTCAGCGGTGATGGTTGTGTTGGATTAGTAGAAACGACGGTAGACCCAACCACGTACCCAGACATAATAAAAATTTGCTCGAAATTCCTGGCTGCTTCCAGTAAGCCAGCAAATGTAGGGTAGCGAACGTTGCTCATGACTCTTCTAATCTCCATATCAAGACCAGGCTCAAACCTGGTCACTTTTTTCTCTTTATTATCAACTTGATGAGGCGCAAACAAACTCAGCCTCGTGAATTCAACCGCATATTGGGACACAGACTTAGTCCCCTGCATCAGAGTCATTAATTTTGCCTCAAGTCTTCGCCGTTCATCAGCCGGACAGTATTGCTGAGTGAATATCTCGGTGAACTCAGCCCAAGTCATAACAGAAACTTTCTCCATTGTTAAAGCATTCACCATAGAGTTCCACCATATGAATGCATCTTTGGTGAACATAGCAGTGACGAATCGTACCATGTCCTTCTCAGCACAATCGCTGATTCGAAATGTTCGTTCGGTTGCCGTTATCCATTCTAGAGCAGCAACAGCATCTCCAAGTTCATTAAATTCCACTGCTCCATTCCCTTTAAAGTCCTTAAACTGACAACCTTTGGGCTTCTTAGATGACCCAATGTTGTCATCTTGTTCACGATTATTGCCTTCTTTTTCCTTGTTCTTTCTCTTATCCTCCCTTCTCCTGGCTTCGGCCTCATTTCGAGCTTGAAACTGTTCTTGGTTCATCTTGTTTTGCTCAGGCATCATGGCTAGCATCATATCCCTTGTTTCTTGCGGTGTCATTCCTTCTCCAGACATGTTCTAAAAGTTGAAAAATATAACTTATTTAGTAAACATGTCAATTATTTAACGACACCACCCATTGTCCCGTATGAAAGTCAATGTCCTATTATTACTAAATCATAAACTATCTTAGTTCAGATCATTACTTAATATCACTACATATCATCACCTAATGTTTGAGACCAAGACCTCACGGACACTTGAATCTCAAACTTCTGCTCTGATACCATTCGTTGTGACACCCTTGCCACAATAACCACCATTACAAATAACCCAGGATTTAAACACCACACAATAAGCCATAATGATCTGAATACTTAATAAAATGTGGAAGCAAGATAGTACAAAAATAAAATACAAGTGTGTCAAACACCCTACGGTGCTACAAGGTTTTAATTACTAAGTCTACATACCCAATACATTATTACATCACCAAGAATATAATACAACATTGGTCCCATAATTACTTTACCGATTGAGTAGTAGCAAATCTTCCAAGACTTCACAAACGACCTAACTAGAAGGTCCGACAGCGGATTTTCCTTTTCCTGTAAAAGTGAACAACTAGGGGGTAAGCAAAGCATAGTGAGTACAGAGATTACATATTCAGCAGATATTTATGCAGCACACAAGGGTAACACCGGCAACACACGTCGTATTCCCTCTTCATACACGAAGTACGGAAACGAGCCGCAGCTCCATCGTGTCATTGCACGGAATTAAACATTCAATTGAGGAAGACATTACCATCGGGGATGCTACACCTGCCCATCGAGACCTCGGAGGGATCAACTCCAAGTCATATAGCCTCGGTAGCATCGAATTACCAATCATGGCATGTAAGCCAAACAGAAGATGCACAACAAAGAAACTTACATGCAACAAGCAACAATGTGCATCAACAATTATGCAAGTCAGTAGATTGCCAAATGAATACATGCCTCAATGAACACAACTGACAATAAATAAAAGCAGACATATGTAATCTTAGGTACTCACAGTGGGTGCGTTATGTAACTTCGATTAATATTATTTCTCCACGGGCTTTCAACCGGAATCACAAAGTACCACACTGTGGGTTAAATAACACCACAAGGGACCTGTTAAGTCAGTTGTAACAGAACATCATGTCAATAATTGTTTAATTTCATAAAAACTTAATTTTATAAGTTTTACAACAATTCACCCGAAATTCGGATCCCGCCCGAATTCAGACCCCACCCGAATTCGGATGACCCAAGGTTCCATACTTAGAAAATTTTACATTGTACTATTCATCCAAATTTCGAATGATTCTGGGACCCGAACTCGGATGCCCACAAATCCGAAATTCCATCCCAGATTCCATCCGAGATTTGTTTGGTCCGAACTCGGATGGATCCGAGTTCATACTTTGAACATTTTTCCGTCTTTTCCAGATTTCACTTTTGTCAATTTGTACCACTTTTATGTCTGGAAACTTTTGATACAAGCATAAATGTACACTTTTAACACTTTTTATCATAAACCTTACAAGATATGTACCAAATCAGGCCCTATTTGGTCATTTCTATGCAACCCGTCAATGAACACACACACACACACATAGTTAATTTCTAAAATCATACTTAGAGCTTGAATCAGGACCTGAAATTTTGTACATAACTTCCATAATACTCGATTTTCACAAACCCACAAGAATACACAACATGCATCAACATCTACAACTGAAATCTATGATTCGGTTTTTCATATAAACCGGGCATAAAACTCATAAATTCAGCAATTTAAAGGATTCTTACCTTTAATCGTTTGTTGCAATGATTTTAGTTCTTTCCTAGCAACTTGAATCCAAACTTTCAGCACTTGATTCCAACTTTTCGATTTTCTTGGTTTGAAGGAGATGAGAGAGAGCCGAGAGAGTTTGAGAGTGATGTGGTGATAATGAACCAAATATAAGACTTTTGGTCTTTTATTTCCCCAATTTCGGTTATTGACACATTTAACCCCTCAACTTATTTGATATTATTAATTAAAGATTTCCATATATATTTTATCATCACTAATCCACTATCATTTAAATCTTATATTTTTTTTTCTTTAATCGTGTCGGTTCCTCATTGTTATGCTTGCTCAAAAAAGGACAATGAGGATTTCTCCTCATTATTATCATTTTTAAATATATGAAATGAGATGAAATTTTATCAAACCATAACAATCTGTCAAAACACTTTCCAATTATATTTATCATCTGAAATTCCAACTAAATTTCATTACATTCAAAATTCAAACTAATTAATTACATCCATTTAAATTCTTAGGATGTAACAGCATGGGCTCCAGCCATAGCTAGTACATAGTAGAGTTTGACTTAAAATTTATAATACAAAACTCCATACACAATCACAATCACATCTCTTTCTTTCAACTTCACCAAGATATGCACTCAACCTCCATCTTTTACTATCATTTCATCCACTTTTCTTCTCTCTAAATAGAGAGTTCTTTTCCTTCATTCCTTCATACCTTTTCAAGAGCAAAACCTCTCATTTTACTCTCTCAAAATCGTCCATAGCCACACACACACAACTAAAATTGTTTTCTTTCATTATTCTTCAAGAATTCAAGCTTTTCAAGAGTTTATTTGGTGCAACTAGTTCAAGAACAACTCTTCTACTCATTTTCATTCTTCTAACACATCAAAGTAAGTAAATACTAACTTATTACTACTTATATTCATGTTTATATAAGTCTTGCATAACATATATAATCACCAACAACAACAATTTTCAAAAAAACTTAAGTTTATAAATCACTAGTTTTATTTTAAAGTTTGTTTCTTCAAATGTGTTTATAAATATATAAACACATAATGTAAGTATAGATAATATGAAAAAAAGTTATATAAATGTGTTTCATAACCTTTTATACATGTGGTTTTTGAATAAACAACAAGAATCACAAGTTGTTTCAAGTTTATGAAATCCGGATTTTCGGCAGAAGTATTACGTTGACTTTGAAAAATCATAACTAAGTCATAACTTAACAAAATGAGTTGATTCTTGCTTCAAAAGTTAGATCTATGTTTTAATTAAATATCTGGAGGTTTTCATAATTTAATATGGAGTTTTGAACCCTCAAATATTATTTGGGAACCTGGAAGTTTAACAGCTCAAAAAAGGCCAACATAGGGTTTTTAACGAGCCTTTTCCCCAACCTAAATACCTCAAAAATGGCCATTATTAACTTGAAAATTTCCTTGTACATAGTAGTTTTATGACTATGAAAATCAAAGACCAAATCTTTTGGAGCTTGGTAAAAAACAGCCACAAAGTAGGCCGAAAAACCTTTAAAAAACTGGAAAATTATATATATAAACTTGACGTTTTAAGTGGGTTTTATTTATAAACTTGTAAAGTTGGGTGATTTAAAACATAAAAACCTTATACGTACATATTATATTATATATGGGAGTTATTAAGTCACTCATATCATTTAGGACTCGGTTAAACGCGTCCGGTGTCATCACTCATCTACAACGCAAACCTTCGTTTTTACGCTCGATTTTTGCCATCACATTTATAGTGAGTCTTCATAGCCCCTAATTTCACACTGTTATGTTTTGGGGTAGAATTACATGCTACGTTTTCATATGGACACATAAACTACTTCATTTCTATTATGTATTACACATGTGGTTCCATCAGCCCTCAGATCATGAACCGTTAGTTACATTTTATGTAAGCGCGAATATATTATGGATACATCTATCGGGATTAATGTCCCCCACCTAGGTTGGTCGCTCCAACTGCTAAGGGGTGCATATATATATATATATATATATATATATATATATATATATATATATATATATATATATATATTTAACATTACGGTATTACATTGGGGAATGCTACACTAAGCATCTCATAATTAAGTTTCGGTTGCATGATGGTTTTATGTAATACGTAACATGGAATTTATGATTTTATAAATTCAAACTCAACTGTTGATGTCCATACAAGTCATATTTACGTGTAAACCTATGAACTCACCAACAATTTTTTTGACGTATTTTAACGTGTATTTTCAGGTAGTTAAGGCACGTGCACAGCATCGGAAGCATTCCAAGGCTTCCGTTCATTTTGGAGTCGCATCATTTTTAAAACTCGAAGATTTATTTGCATCATATTTTTGTTAATTTAATTATGTATTTAAATCACTGTAACTTGCGAACTACTCTTTATTTTACTCGGGCTATGTAAAAAAATTTCATATTTTGAAGTTATATTAATGTATTTTGAAAAACGTCCATATAGTGGTAGGTCACTTGATTATGACTATGCTTCCGCGACGTCACGCTTCGTTGCCAACCGAGGTAACGGGTGTGACAGATTGGTATCAGAGCCATAGTTATAGTGAACTAGGTTGCATTAGTACCCTAGACTATAACTACACTTAGGTCTTACAAAATTTTAGAAAATATGTTGTAAATAACTAAACACTATCAATGGACCTTGATGACAGAAACATGTCGAATGACATAATCATTATCATATCTGACTCCAAAGAAGACTACACCCCTTTGAGCCCGGAGGTCATAGAGGTGTTCATAGAGGAGGACCCATCCGAGGAAGAGGACCCGTCAGAAGAGGAAGACCCCTCCGAAGAAGAAGACCCAATGGAGGAGTCCGAGGAAGACGAATCCTCCAGCGGATGGGGAGAACCATCCGGAGAGGACCCACCATCCCCGGTGGCCCCCTCCTACATCCCATATCATCCCGAGATTCCATCGCATAAACCATACCGTCCCCACCCCAACGGCCCACTCATATTGTTCATACCAAGGAAAATGGTAATAATTCCACAACGGGAGTCTATCCCGGTTCCTATCCCTTAGCTAAGCCCGCCGCAACGGCGACGGGTAGATGCCCGCCGCTGGGACTGGATGCCCGATACCCTCTAGGAATGGATACGGGAGGAGGGAATCCCCTCCTAATTTGAGATTGGAGGACCATCCTTCGCACCAACCCCACCACTCACCTAGGAGCCCGCGGACGAGACAGTGCCCCTGCTGGTGGCAAGAGCCACCCGACACGATCTCCAGATCCGACTACTCAACCAGGACATCGGGGAGATCACTTCGAGGATCGAGCGTGAAGAAATGCATAATACAACTATCTACTGGGCTAACCAACACGTTCTCTCGATCCAGCAAGACGGACTGGAGGAAGACTACGAGGAACGCAACGAGGCGCTGACGCAACGCCTCCATGCCCTGGAGCAGGGAGGGACCCCCGATCACTCCCACGTTTAGTGTTTTTCTATTATTGTAATTCTAAGAACTATCAATGTATGTTTTTAGGTTAGAATATGACTTGAATTTTTTTGGGTAACTACCCGACCCCTATGTAAGAAATTATGTATCAAGCCCTTTATTAATGAAAAATTAAGCTTAACTATGAATTGGTGTTTAATGTTATAGTACTATATGCCTTAAGAAAATTCGAACCTTTAAGACTCAACTTCTTAGACTATGTTCTTTCTTTAAACTTTAAGGTAATGCCGCCAAAGAAAGCCATGAGCACAGCTGAGATCGAGCAAGTCATTGCTCAATGAGTGGCAGCTGCTATAGCCCCCTATGAGACCAACCGGAACAACATTGCAAACGGCAACGGAGGAGCAAGCTGCATTACGGGAGGGTCCGACTCAACTTAAAAATGGTGTGGTATAAAGGGGTTCTAGATTTGTAAGCCCCGATACTTCAACGGGACTGAAGGCGCTGTCGGACTAGTTCACTGATTCAAGAAACTTGAGTCAGTGTTCCACGTCAGCGGCTGTAACGAGGATGAAAAGGTCAAGTTTTCTACTCACACTCTTCAGGACGGTGCTTCGACTTGGTTGAATTCGTATGCCCAGTCTGTTGGAATTGACACGGCCTATCAACTCGCCTGAACTGAGTTGAAACAGATGATGACCGATGAGTACTGCCCCCGGAATGAACTACAAAAGATGGAGTCTGAGTTTTGGAATTTGTCATTAAAGGGAACGGATATCGCCGGATACTCTAACCGTTTTCACGAGTTAAGCCTACTATGCCCACAAATGCTCACTCCGGAGTACAAACGTATTGAGCGCTACATTTGAGGACTCGCTCCTCAAATTCAAGGGAATGTCACTGCATCCAACCCAACTACAATTCAAGGCGCCATTCGGATGGCAAATAATTTAATGGATCAAGTGGCCAGGAGAATGGAGGCCAAGGCAGGGGAGAACAAAATAAAATGGGAAGACAAATCTAGGAAAGGTTCGTGTTCACAGTCCAAAAAGCCCAAAACCATCAAAGGATTTGTTGCTGGGGCGGAGCCAAGAGATGACTTGTGACGTCCTCATGTTTTTATAGTATAATTAGAATCACCAGGATCAACACACAACCCATTGATAATCATGATAATTAAAATTGAATACTTACATCATATTTAAGTAGTTCCACACTAAAGCAATAGATATAAGTGTCTATAGTGATTAAGTCTAACTATTACATCAACATAATTGTTTTGAAAGTAACAAATCCCAGCCCCAAAGCTACAACATCTGTGTACTAATAGCTTCTAAGTCTCCGGGATATTGAAGTGAAATGCTTAAGTAGAAGGTCCAACTACACCTTTGCCTTTGACTGAAAACATTGTGAGTCAACAGTAAGCTAATTTGCTTAGTGAGATAACAGATTATACATTCAACAAATATTTCTTTACAAGCATAGTGTGACTACGGGCAGTGTAAGCCCCAATGTATGTGAAAACCATGCAGTGCAAGCATGGGGTTAGCAGTTCAAATGCCGATCGGGGATGTGCCGAACCTGACCAGGATAACGAGTGGGATGATCAGTCCCCGACAGTGGCCTTCTGTCACCCCCAGTCCAGGTCGCATCAGATTGTGAAGTAATGATCATGCAGTGCAAGCATGATGTAAATAGATGCACTTTCAAATGAACGCTGGCTACATGTGTGTTACATGTCAAGTACGAGTGTGCATCATAACAACAAATCAATCATGAGTGCCAATTGATGTATATGAACAATGTGAACATGCCATTGAATATGTAAACGTGAATGCAAAGTCAATAAATGTTAGAATGATAATCTATTACTCACAGTGGTTTGTACAGTGTGTCATGTCTCTGAATCAATGTGTGTTTTGATAACACCACAATGATCTGTCAAGTCAGTGTAATAGTGATTTAATGTTAGTAATTGCTTAAAACTTAATTTCTAAAAACTAAATATAATTGGATCTGAATTCGGACCACATCCGAATTCGGATGGTTCGAAATCCGGATGGTCCGAGATAGGTTATCCGAATTGGGTGATGGTCCGAAATAGGTAAGGGTCCGAATTGCGTATGGTCCGAATTGGGATGGGTCCGGATTGGGACATTGGTCCGAACTCGGATGGATCCGGACCGAGTTCATCAGGTCCGAGTTCATACTTAGTAAATTTCCAGATTTTCCAGATTCATACTTTTTGACCATTTTTGCATGTTTGAGTCTGAAATTGCAGATGTAAACTTAAATGTACATTTAACTTATAACATAACACTAACATACCAAATCAACTCATTATGTTCCTTTTTCATCATGTATCGATGAATACACACACTGACTTCAAAGTCATACTTAGACTTCGAATCTAATTCTGAAAATTGGTATGTTGCATCATCAATGTTCGATTTTAACATTACAACTACAAATTCTAACATGCAACAACATTTCGAATCAAAATCCTATGATTCAGTTTCTTATAAAAACCGAACCAAAACTTTACAAATTCAAAATATAGAGAGATTTTTACCTTGATTGGAAGATTGCAGTTGATATAGATCCTAATTTGCCACTTGATTCCAGATTTTGAACACTTGATTCCAACAATTTTGGATTTTTGATGATACAAGTGTGGGTTTGAGAGAGAGAGAGGGTGAGATCGAGAGAGTAGAGAGAGAGTGTGATGATGAAAATGAAGGGGTTTTTTCATTCTTTTATTTCCTATTTAACACATTTGCATAATACACCCCTCAACTTTGTATTTTTCTTATTTAGCCGATTTTTAATGTTTGAATCGGTTCCTTATAATTTGCTTGCTCATAAAACTACATTGAGGATTTCTCCTCATCTTTTCTTATTATTAAAATATGTGATCAAAATTTTGCTTAAATTGATATAATGATCCATTAGTACAATAAATGTGTCCTTAAATTGTCTATTACAAGTAATTGAAAAATAGGGATGTTACAGCATGGGCTCCACCACGCCTATACTTCATCCGCGAAGTCATGCTGCACTAAACAGACTTGGGTACTTAATCTTCATGTCTTCTTCCGATTCCCAAGTATGATTAGCTCCCTGACGATGCTTCCACTTAACCAACTCCATCTTGATTTCCTTGTTCCGAAGTTTCTTGACTTTTGTTTGTAGAATACACTCAGGCTCATCAACGAACCTTAGTCGTTCGTCAACCTTGATTTCTGAATGATTAGTCCATGGTTCCCTTTCAGGCACCAGACTCTTTCTTAAGTATCCAACGTGAAAGACCGGGTGAACACCTGCTAGCTCGTCTGGTAAGTCCAAGTGATAGGACTGATTCCCAACCTTTTCAATGATGCGAAAGGGTCCTATAAACCGAGGAGATAGCTTTCCTCGCTTAACGAATCTTGTGACACCTTTCATCAGAGAAACCTTTAAGTAAACCCAATCATCCTTCTGAAATTCTATGGCTTTGTGACGGTGATCGTGATAGTTCTTTTGTCGATCTTGCGCCATTTTCATGTACTGCCGAATAAGTTGTACCTTTCATTGTTCTCTTGTAGCAAAGCTGGTCCGGCGATTGGAGTTTCTCCTGTTTCCCTCCAACAGGTTGGAGTCCTACATTTTCTTCCGTACAGGAACTCAAACGGTGCCATCTTGATTGTGGAATGGTAACTATTGTTGTAGGAGAATTCCACCAATGGTAGGTGATCGACCCAGTTACCACCCAAATCCATGACACATGCTCTGAGCATGTCTTCCAGAGTTAAGATCGTTCTTTCACTTTGCCCGTCAGATTGAGGTCTATAAGCAGTACTCATTGCAATACGAGTACCAAGACCGTTTTGTAGAGCCACCCAGAAGTTAGAAGTGAATCTACTATCTCGGTCAGAGACAATAGACTTAGGCACACCATGCCTAATGACGATTTCGTTCAAGTAAATCTGGGCAAGACGGTCCAGTGAATATGTTTCTCGAATGGGAATGAAGTGAGCAGATTTTGTCAGACGGTCAACAATGACCCAAATGGCATCATGTTGACGACGTGTTTTGGGCAGTTTTGTTATGAAATCTATAGTAATATGGTCCCACTTCCATTCTGGGATAGGAAGAGGTTGCATACTACCATAGGGTTGTTGGTGTTCTGCTTTGACTAGTCTGCACGTTCTGCACTTCTCCACGTATTGACCGACATCTCTTTTCAATCCTGGCCACCAGAAATCGGCTTTCAGGTCGTTGTACATTTTTGTGCTACCAGGATGAATTGAGAACTTGGATTGGTGAGCTTCTTCAAGAATTACTTCCCGCATACCACCAGACTTAGGAACCCAAATTCTACCGTAAATACCCTTGAGTCCTGTTCCATCGTCTTGCATTAATGGCAACTGAATTCTGACATCCTCATCTTAAACATTCTCCTCTTTTAGAGCCTGCAATTGAGCAGCTCTCACATCATCAATAATAGTGGACGTCAAGACTGTAGAAGTCAAGGCATAACAGTATGCCTTGCAATATGCTTTTCTACTTAGGGCATCAGCCACTACGTTGGCTTTCCCTAGATGGTAGAGAATCTCACAATCGTAATCTTTGAACAGCTCCATTGACCTTCTCTGCCTCATATTCAAGTCATTCTGACTGAATATATACTTTAAACTTTTATGGTCGGTGTAGAGCTGACACTTGGTTCCGTACAAATAGTGCCTCCAAAGTTTGAGAGCGAAAGTCACAGCAGTTAGCTCTAGATCATGAGTAGAGTAATCTTTCTCATGTGGTTTGAGCTGTCTGGAAGCGTATGCTATGACATTTCCTCTTTGCATCAGCACTGCTCCTAAACCCATGCCTGATGCATCTGTATAGACAACAAAGTCCTCGTTCCCTTCAGGCAGGGCTAAAACTGGTGCTTGACTTAGTAACTTCTTAAGATTATCAAAGGCAGCTTGTTGTTCTTCTTTCCAAAAGAAAGTTGCATTCTTGTGAGTAAGCTTTGTAAGCGGTTTAGCGATCTTTGAAAAGTCTTTGATGAATCGACGGTAATAACCAGCCAATCCCAGAAAACTGCGAATCTCGGAGGCGTTGCGAGGTGATTCCCAGTTCTGGATAACTTTGATCTTTGCAGGATCAACAGCAATCCCAGCACCAGATATCACGTGCCCCAAGAATTGGATCTGAATTGTACGTTGAGAATTTTAACAAAAGAGTTTATAATTGAGTATAAGGATCATGAAATTGTTTGGAATGTTGAGACGTACCTACCTCAACCAGAATTTACATTTCAAGAATTTGGCATAAAGTCGCTCTTTGAGCAGCAACTCTAGCAATCCTCGCAGATGTGTAGCATGATCCTCTTTGGTCTTTGAATAGATGAGAATGTCATCAATGAACAAGATGACAGATTTGTCAAGCATTGGCCGGCAGACTCTGTTCATGAGATCCATGAAAGCAGCCAGCGCATTAGTAAGACCAAATGGCATCACCAGAAACTCGTAGTGTCCGTAATGAGTTCTGAAAGCCGTCTTTGGAATGTCATCTGGGTGTACTTTGAGCTGATGATAACCCGAACGAAGATCAATCTTCAAAAAGTAACTTGCGCCTTATAACTGGTCGAAGATATCATATTTCCGGGGCAATGGATATTTGTTCTTGATTGTGACTTTATTAAGTTCTCTATAGTCGATGCACATTCGCAGTGTGCCATCTTTCTTCTTGACAAACAGAACAGGAGCGCCCCAAGGAGATGAACTTGGGCGGATAAATCCTTGGTCAAGTAGCACCTGTAACTGTTTCATCATTTCCTGCATTTTTGCAAGAGCTAAGCGATAGGGAGCCTTTGCTATTGGAGCAGCTCCGGGAATGAGATCGATACGGAATTCCACTTGACGATCAGGTGGCAATCCCGAGACATCTTCTGGAAAGACATCTGGAAACTCAGAAACAATAGGAATGGTGGATAAAGTTTGAACTTTAGCCTTAGCATCGACAGCGTAGGCTAAATATGCAGGACAACCCTTGGCAACATGCTTTCGGGCTTTTGCAATTGAAATAAGGCATAATTCGCCTTTGTGTCTGTCGCGTAAATACAAATGTCTCGGCCCTCAGGATCAACACACAACCCATTGATAATCATGATAATTAAAATTGAATACTTAAATCAGATTTAAGAAGTTCCACACTAAAGCAATAGATATAAGTGTCTACGGTGATTAAGTCTAACTATTACATCAACATAATTGTTTTGAAAGTAACAAATCCCAGCCCCAAAGCTACAACATCTGTGTACCAATAGCTTCTATGTCTCCGGGATATTGAAGTGAAATGCTTAAGTAGAAGGTCCAACTACACCTTTGCCTTTGCCTGAAAACATTGTGTGTCAACAGTAAGCTAATTTGCTTAGTGAGATAACAGATTATACATTCCACAAAAATTTCTTTACAAGCATAGTGTAACTACGGGCAGTGTAAGCCCCAATGTATATGAAAACCATGCAGTGCAAGCATGGGGTTAGCAGTTCAAATGCCGATCGGGGATGTGCCGAACCTGACCAGGATAACGAGTGGGATGATCAGTCCCCAACAGTGGCCTGCTGTCAGCCCCAGTCCAGGTCGCATCAGATTGTGAAGTAATGATCATGCAGTGCAAGCATGATGTAAATAGATGCACTTTCAAATGAACGCTGGCTACATGTGTGTTACATGTCAAGTACGAGTGTGCATCATAACAACAAATCAATCATGAGTGCCAATTGATGTATATGAACAATGTGAACATGTCATTGAATATGTAAACGTGAATGCAAAGACAATAAATGTTGGAATGATAATCTATTACTCACAGTGGTTTGTACAGTGTGTCGTGTCTCTGAATCAATGTGTGTTTTGATAACACCACAACGTTCTGTCAAGTCAGTGTAATAGTGATTTAATGTCAGTAATTGTTTAAAACTTAATTTCTGAAAACTAAATATAATTGCATATGAATTCGGACCACATCCGAATTCGGATGGTCCGAAATCTGGATGGTCCGAGATAGGTGATCCGAATTGGGTGATGGTCCGAAATAGGTAAGCGTTCGAATTGTGTATTGTCCGAATTGGGATGGGTCTGGATTGGGACATTGGTCCGAACTCGGATGGATCCGGACCGAGTTCATCAGGTCCGAGTTCATACTTAGTATATTTCCAGGTTTTCCAGATTCATACTTTTTGACCATTTTTTCATGTTTGAGTCTGAAATTGCAGATATAAACTTAAATGTACTCATTTAACTTATAACATAATACTAACATTCCAAATCAACTCATTTATGTTCCTTTTTATAATGTATCGATGAATACACACACTAAGACATACACTTACTTCAAAATCATACTTAGAGTTCGAATCTGATTCTGAAAATTGGTATGTTGCATCATTAATGTTCGATTTTAACATTGCAACTACAAATTCTAACATGCAACAACATTTCGAATCAAAATCCTATGATTCGGTTTCTTATAAAAACCGAACCAAAACTTTACAAATTCAAAATATAGAGAGATTTTTACCTTGATTGGAAGATTGCAGTTGATATAGATCCTAATTTGCAACTTGATTCCAGATTTTGAACACTTGATTCCAACAATTTTGGATTTTTGATGATAAAAGTGTGGGTTTTAGAGAGAGAGAGAGGGTGAGATCGAGAGAGTAGAGAGAGAGTGTGATGATGAATATGAAGGGGTTTTTCATTCTTTTATTTCCTATTTAACACATTTGCATAATACACCCCTCAACTTTGTATTTTTCTTATTTAGCCGATTTTTAATGTTTGAATCTGTTCCTTATGGTTTGCTTGCTCAAAAAACTACAATGAGGATTTCTCCTCATCTTTTCTTATATTTAAATTTGTGATCGAAATTTTGCTTAAATTGATATAATGATCCATTAATACAATAATTGAGTCCTTAAATTGTCTATTACAAGTAATTGAAAAAATGACTATACCGGCAACAAACCATTGTGTAACCGATGCACCTACCACCACGTAGGTCGTCGTCCAACCCCTTGCGGGAAATGTAAGAAGCTTGGTCATCTGACCCAAGATTGTAAGTATAACGCCAACGGTAACAACAGCGGCACGCAAAGGAGCTGCTTCGAATGTGGGATAGCTGGGCACTTCAAGAAGGACTACCAAAAGTTAAGGAACGATGGTGGAGCTCAAGGGAGAGCCTTTGTGTTGGGAGCCGGCGATGCTAGTCAAGATCCCAACGTAGTAACCAGTACATTCCTTCTTAATGATATGTATGCTTATGTGCTGTTTTATACAAGGGCTGATAGAAGCTTTAAATCTGCTAAGTTTAGTGAACAACTGAATGCCACTCTTTCCCCATTAGATAATGCTTATACCGTAGAATTAGCTGACGGAAAGTTGATTGAAGCAAATAGTATAATTAAGGAGTGCACACTAAGATTAGCACATCATCCCTTTAAGACAGACCTAATACCTATCGAACTTGGAAGCTTCGACGTAGCAATTGGTATGGATTGGTTGTCAGACAACCATGTCAAAATCCTATGTGGTAAGAAGGTCGTAAGAATACCACTTAAGAAAAAGAAAGTCCTAACAGTCCATGGAGAAATAAAGAATCGCCAGTTGAACGTCATCTCTGGTTTAAGAACGTTGAAGTGCCTTCGAAGAGGTTGTCCAACAGTATTAGTTCAACTAGTGGAAAATGAGTCGAAGGAGAAGCGACTCGAAGAAATCCCGGTAGTTCGTGACTACCCAAAAGTTTTTCCTGAAGATTTTCCTGGGCTTCCACCAGCTAGGCAATTAGAATTTCAAATTGACTTAGTGTCTGGAGTTGCACTTGTTGCACGAGCACCTTACCAATTTGCCCCATCAGAGATGCAAAAATTATCCAATCAGCTGCAAGAACTGTTGGATAAAGGATTTATCCAACCAAGTTCATAATTTAATATGGAGTTTTAAACACCCAAATATTATTTCGGAACCCGGAAGTTTAACAGCTAAAAAATGGCCAACATAGGGTTTTTAACGAGCCTTTTCCCCAACCTAAACATCTCGCAAAATGGAAGTTCTTAACTTGAAAAATTCCTTGTACATAGTAGTTTTATGACTATGAAAAATTCACTTGATTATGACTATGCTTCCGCGATGTCACGCTTCGTTGCCAATCGGTTATTTGTAACGGGGTGTGACACGGTTCAATATAAATACAGTTATTTGTTTTCAACATCAACTACATATACCATACTACTGAAAATACATTGTCGTAAGAAACAAGTCGAAATGAGCACTCATTCCTGGGTTATTTGTTCCCCCAACGAGTTAGAAAGCGATGCAAAGAAAGATACTAGTAAGTTTCATAGTTTCGGCCCTAGTAAAACACTAACTATAATTCATTACCTATATTTGATTCATTTGTGCAAGGTATGATATTGATATTTTTATGATTAAACTTCATAGATCAGGCTGCTTTCACGACTCAGTTACAAGAACATACCAAGACAGACAAATCTTTTATGATAACTTGGATTATAGAGAATTCTTTCTTGCTAATGACTGAGTTTGGATACAAATTGAATTCATAATTTTACTACTACTGGAGAAAACTGAATAAATATTTATGTTCAGGTTGATTTAGCTTGAAAACTAACAACAATATTTACCATTTTATGTCGTACGTAGATACATATTCAAATTTTGATTTTTACGTTTTGAACGAAGAGATATATGAAGGAGGATTTCCTCCATTAAGAATTCCTGGATTTGATCATTATGTAACTAGTTGCAGGAGACTGAATGTTAGTTGTTACTTGTAACATCAATATTATTAAATAAACATCTTTTAAGGTTTGTTATTAAAAAAATTAATATTACTAAATAACCCTCGAAAAATAGTTCAATTGTGAACACGTATTCAAACTCATCTGTACAAAATGAATACATTATTATTGTAATACTACATTTCATTTTGTGTTTTATAACTGTTGGGAATTCATGTCAGTTTTTTCACAAAAAAAAAACATAAACTTTAATTAATGCAACGGAAGCTTTAAAAATTTTTACGAATTCTATACACAGATGACGGGCCGTCGTTGTGACCTGCAGAAATAATCCTTAAATCTAACTATTAGCGTATAGAAGTAAGGGTCAAATCCGCAGGGAGCGTGTAGGTTTATTAGGGTTAATTAGCTAGTTTCTTTAGGTTTATTAAAAGCGATTAAATCGTAAAGTGAGTGAATTGGATGATTTGTTTGGAATAATGATTGCGACTAAATTATAACTAAAATTAACAGCAAATAACTATCGAAATAGATTAACAATCAAATTTGAAGACAACCATTTACGGAATCACTACGACATGAGTTCTTACCCTCTTGAATTTCATGCAACAATCACATAGACATAATTAATTGCGTGGTTAAATTAATCATACATATTTTAATCAAGAAATCTCCGCATAGCACATGCAACGTTCATTACTTGTCTTAATCCCTAAGCTAATGGACTCGACACAAATAATAACACCACTATGAACTATCTTGCTTTTACCAATCAAAACATATAATCATAACAACAACCAAATGCTTATCATTTGCATTACACATATAGTATTCAAGCAATACAAAACACATCAAAACATAATTGAAATTCAATAAAGTAAAACTTAGCCGTAGATCCTCCGTAAACGGCTATGGTGTTTAGCCGCTCATCGTATGCTCTTCATCGGAATTGATCGGAGACATCGTCAAAGGCTTGCAAACACCGTCTTCGTTCTTGAATCGTGAATCCACTCCGGCAGGACTTCGCCACTTCTTTCAACACTCCGGAACCCTCCAAAAACGATTGCCAACGATCTATATAGATAGAGTATGTGAAAATTAGGGTTTTGGGCTCAAAAACGCATCTGCATCATTTTTGCACCGCAGAAGCGTATCCTTGCGCCCCCCTGCACCCGGGGTACGGCTAGCCTGCGCTGGTACTGATTTTGAACTCAAAAGTTACTGTTTTGGGGCGTAGGGTGGCGTAAACCTGGGGCGTAGCCCTACTCCCCGACCTGCTCGGTTGGCGCTGAATTTTCTCGTGGAGCTTTGAAATGACTTCCAGACCCTGAAACACAACTATGATGTAAAAATATGATAGTTACGAAGTAAACGTGCATATATGAACCTTTAAAATTACTGAAAACACACAATAATACAGTCTTATCAACAGATTATCAAGTAAAACATAATATACGTAACATGAAAGCTGTATATACATTTTTGGTTGATGACAAAAATACACGAATGAGAAGCTTTCGATATCCATCGGTGATGAGACGATCGAGCGGCACCGGATACGTAATCAAACGCACGAAAGACGTGAAAAACACACAATTTTGAGTGTGTTTAATCGGCCAAGAACCTGACACACAAAACCGTGTGTGTGGACGTGCGATTTTAATAATGTGTGTGTTATCACACTTTTGAAAAAACGAAAAATTATGCAAATGACCACAAAAGTATATAAAATTTTCGATTAAGTTTCCGTTTCATTTTTTTCCTGAAAAATCCTCAAACTGCTTAAACCTTTTAAATTCACCTGTCAGCCTGTTATGGCAAGTTAACATGCTTAAACTTAATTTGTAAAAATCATCAAACTATAAAAGCTTTTTGATTTAGTCCCCCACTAATTTTGTTATTATTATTATTATTATTATTATTATTATTATTGATAATCTTTTAATTATAATAAAATTATTTATTTACGATATTATAATATATCATCATTTATTTATGATTATTATGATGAAATATTTTGATTTTTAACTTTTTGATAAAAGAAAATGAACCATTCAGTTTTTTATTTTTTTCGAACATTTAAAAACGAAGATCCCTTCCGATTTCATGTTCCAATCATAAATAATTAGTTGTAGTTATTTTTGTTCGAAAAAAAGAATGGATTACTGTAACACCCACAACTCTCACACAAATGCCACGTCAATACAATACACAGGTGGCAATATCGCAATTATTTCTTAATGCACATGTCACAGGATTAGCGGAAAATCACTATTAATTAAAACTTTAACACGAAAGTCGCATCCGTCATGTCATAGACTGAAACTGATATACATACATACTGAATCATCTGATAAACACCGACTACTGGAAGCTAACATAACACTGATCAAAACAACTACAGACAACAGTTCTTGAAGTTCAGTATCAAAATATAATCAGCATACACGACTCTAAACTGCCCGATCTCTACTTCGGCTGCTGCAGCTGTGACTGCGGTCCCACGGTATGACTGCCTGACACACAGAAGACTCGAAAACATAAGCTGGACAGCTCGTGAGTACGCGAGGGTTAGACACTGCAGGTAAACACACATAGCACGCACAACACATATATCTCATCACACATATGCAACTCGATGCATAACACATATCTCTGCTCAAAAGGGGACCACGTTCCCCAGCTAACAGGCCGCACACAGCAGCGGTTAGCTACTCAATAGGCACAGGAGCGACCTGGCAATATCACTGCCGTATATATACAGCCTCATAACTCGTGACTGGTTAGGGACAGTCAGCCTGCGCGATCACATATCGCGGATACCTGCAATTCAAACACATATAGAACGTATAGGGTAGAGAAACTCATACCTGCGCCGTATCTCTGTCTCATATACACATATCACATCACATAACTGACTCGTAAAAGACTACGCGCGATTTGTAAAAGAACTCGAGTACTCACCGACTACCCGAAACTTGATTCGAAACTCGGAATTCTCAATGCGGCTCGGCACGTGATCGGCTAGAACCTGTAATTGTCACGAATTCTCCACGTTAACACAACTCAATAACCATGTAATTCAGGTCAAGCATAACTATCGCAATTAACATAAACCCGAGACACAATCCCGGATAATTAACCGATCCCCGAAACCCTTTTACGGAATTCCCAACGAGACTCATAACCCCAAACAATTCAGTCCGACAATATCCCGAAGGAAATCGACACACTAATCACCCCAAACCTCCCCGAATGCATCAAGCCGGATTTCCCCAGCAGGCTGCGGCTCGCGCCGCTAAGCCCCCTGCACTCGCGTCGCGCCCAATTCCTTCTGCGCGTCGCGCCGCGGCCCCCTGTGCGTCGCGCCGCGACCAAGCACCTGCTCCCAGCTCTGCTCTTCGATGACTATGGCCGAACCAGGGGATATCAATCCTCCCCACACGATTTTAACAGCAAAGAAGCACCAAACTTATACATACACAACCCATATACTTAGAGCAATCAATTCCCTCATACAACACAACATGAATTACAAATTAAAACCCCTAAATTGAAGCTCCTTACCTTGGGCACCTCAAGAACACAAGAAGAAGGTGAAGAACACAGATTCAGCAACCAATTCCAGGATTGAAGTTTGTTTCTCTGCTGGAGCTCCTCTCAATTTACACACACACACACCTTGGCTTTTTCTTGAAAATGAAGGCAAAGGAAAGGGATAAGGAATGGATAAGGAAGCTCATATATATCTGCCTTTATCTTTATTCCGGCTCCGAACCCATTAACCCGAACCCGATATCACTTTTTCACAATTTATATCATTAGGACCCAATTAAATCCACGATCTCAAGGAGATAATTAATCCGCTAATTAATAGCTCGGAGACACGTATCACTCGAACTTGACACATTAAATCCACGAAATGGAATTTAATTGGACCAACGCAATAATATTAAAATAAAGAGCCAGTAAATTAAATCCACGTACCAGGCTCAAATCCGGGATGTTACAAATCCTCTCCTCTTAAAAAGATTCCGTCCCGGAATCTAGCTCGGACTCTGGAATAGCTGCGGATACCGGCTCCTCATCTCGGCCTCGGGCTCCCAGGTGGCACTAGTACCCTTATGATGCCTCCACTGAACGAGTACTAGCGCAATCTCTTTATTTCGCAATCTCTTCACCTTTCGATCAGTAATCGCCTCAGGTTGCTCAACATACCTCAGATGAGAATCCACGGTGATCTCGGATAACGGCACAAACTGATCATCTTTGGCCAGACACTTTCTCAGGTGGCTCACATGAAATGTATCGTGGACTCCGGCCAGCTCGGGAGGCAGTCTCAATCTATACGCCTGATCTCGGACTCTGGCGATGATCTCGAACGGACCGATGTACCGCAGACTCAGCTTACCTCGATGCCTGAATCTAATAACTCCTTTCCACGGCGATACTTTCAGCATAACGCGGTCTCCAACACTGAACTCGAGCTCATTCAGACGACGATCGGCATAACTCTTTTGCCGGCTCTGCGCCACTCTCATATGCTCTCGGATGACTGCCACTTTATCGCTCGTTTCTTGTAACAACTCGGGCCCACTGATAGGTCGCTCGCCGACCTCGCCCCAACACACAGGGGTTAGGCACTTACGCCCATACAGTGCCTCGAACGGAGCCATCTTGATGGAGGAATGGTAGCTGTTGTTATACGCAAACTCGACTAACGGCAAGTGAACGTCCCAACTACCACTGAAATCAATCGCACAAGCTCGGAGCATATCCTCGAGAGTCTGATTCGTCCGCTCTGTCTGCCCGTCTGTCTGAGGTCTGTACGCGGTACTCAACTGAACTCTCGTTCCCAATTCACGCTGAAAGCTCTGCCAGAACCTCGAAGTAAACCGCGTATCTCTATCAGACGTAATCGACATCGGAACGCCGTGCCTCGACACTATCTCATTGATATATAACCGAGCTAACTGATTCATAGTGATGGTACCCCGAACCGCTAGAAAGTGAGCACTCTTCGTCAAGCGATCCACTATCACCCAGATCATATCATTACCTCGAACGGTGCGCGGAAGCCTGATGATGAAATCCATCGTGATATGATACCACTTCCACTCAGGGATCTCTAAAGGCTGCAAATGCCCGTGAGGCTTCTGATGCTCGGCCTTGACTCGCAGACAAGTCATACACTCCTCGACGTATCGGCCCACATCTCTCTTCATCCCTGACCACCAATAGAACTCGCGCAAATCTCTATACATTTTGGTGCTCCCGGGGTGAATGGATAATCTCGAACGGTGCGACTCATCTAAAATCAGCTGCCGCAGATTACCGACTCTCGGAACCCAAACACGATCACGAAACGCCCACAAACCTCTGCTATCTCTGCTCAATGCCTCTAGCTGTCCCGCAAGCCGCTCTCTTTTCACATTCTCCACCCGCAAACCCTCTAACTGAGCATGCCTCAGACTCTCCACAAGAGTCGATGTAACCTCGAGCCTCGCTGCTCGGGAAACTACCGTCTGGCCACACGCCTTACGGCTCAACGCATCGGCCACCACATTGGCTCTACCAGGATGGTACTGAATCTCGCAGTCATAATCTTTCAATAACTCGAGGCTGTGCCGCTGTCTCATATTTAACTCTTTCTGACTGAACAGATACTGAAGACTCTTATGATCGGTATACACTACAAATCGCGAACCGTACAGATAATGACGCCATATCTTCAACGCAAACACTATCGCGTCTAACTCAAGGTCGTGCACGGTATGATTCTCCTCGTAGGTCTTCAGCTGTCGCGACGCATATGCAATCACCTTGCCTCGCTGCATCAGAACACAACCCAAACCGGTACCTGATGCATCACAATAGACCACGAAATCCTCTGTACCCTCGGGCAATGCTAACACTGGTGCCTGACATAACCGGGATTTCAATTCTCTGAAAGCCGACTCCTGCTCATCGGACCACACAAAAGGAACGGACTGCCGTGTCAATCTCGTCAACGGCCTGGCAATCCTCGAAAAGTCCTGAATGAAGCGACGGTAATACCCGGCTAGGCCCAAAAAGCTACGGATCTCGGGCACAGTCCTCGGCGGCTCCCAATTCATCACGGCCTCTATCCTTGCCGGATCCACTGAAATACCCTCGGCGCTCACAACATGCCCCAAGAACTGGACCTCGCGCAACCAGAACTCACACTTGGAGAACTTCGCATACAGTCTCTCCGCTCGCAGCACGGTCAAAACCTCTCGCAGGTGCTGCTCGTGGTCCTCGGCACTCCTCGAGTAGATCAGGATGTCGTCGATGAACACAATCACGAACCGATCTAACATAGATCTACACACCCTGTTCATTAAATCCATGAATGCCGCGGGTGCGTTAGTCAGTCCGAAAGGCATGACTAGGAACTCGTAATGGCCGTATCTCGTCCGAAACGCAGTCTTCGGCACATCCTCATCTCTAACTCTCAGTTGATGATAACCCGATCTCAGATCTATCTTCGAAAAGAAGCTCGAACCCTGCAGCTGATCAAACAGATCATCGATACGTGGAAGCGGATAACGGTTCTTTACCGTCACTTTATTCAATTCTCGATAATCGATACACATCCGCATGGAACCGTCCTTCTTCTTCACAAATAGCACGGGAGCTCCCCACGGGGACGAACTCGGACGGATAAATCCACGATCAAGCAACTCCTGAAGCTGCGACATCATCTCTCTCATCTCAGTAGGTGCCAGCCTATAAGGCGTCTTCGCAATAGGCACCGCTCCAGGAATAAGGTCGATGCGGAACTCGACCTGACGATCTGGCGGTAACCCAGGCAACTCCTCTGGGAATACCTCAGGGAACTCTCGAACTACGGGTATATCCGCTAAAGTCTTCTTCTCTAATCTGGCGTCAACAACATAAGCCAGAAAGGTCTCGCACCCCTTCGCAACATATCTCTGAGCTCGGGCCATAGACACAATGCCAATCTCACCCCGGCGCCTCTCGCCGTATACTGTCACCGTCTCACTGTCTGAAATGGGTATCCGGATCATCTTCTTCGCACACAGAATATCGGCCCGCCTGGCTGTCATCCAGTCCATACCCACTATCACATCGAAGCTGCTAATCTCTATCGGCAGTAAATCAATCAAAAACCGGTGAGCATCAATCTCTAAAACACAATCTCTGTATACCCGACTCACAAGCGCTGTACTACCGTCTACCCTCTCAACAACTAACGGCACAGATAACACAGTAGCAGGCACAGAAAAGTAGGCACAGAATACAACAGACACATATGAGCGATCTGCTCCAGAATCAAACAAAATACGAGCACTAAGCCCGTTCAGAATGTACGTACCAGATACCACATCGGTAGACTCGCGGGCCTCCTCTGCCGTAGCCTGAAATACTCTGCCCCTGCCTCTGGGTGCTGACTCACGACGGCTCGAAGTCGACGGCTCTGCTCTAGCACCGCTGGTGCTCGCTCCCTGCACTGCTGGCGGCGCATCCGGACAATCTCTCACAATATGACCTGGCCTCCCACAGCGGAAGCACAGGGAATCCCTCGAAGTACATGTAAAAGATGTATGGCCATACTGACCACAACGATAACATCTAGGCTGCTCCGACACACAGGGACCGGAATGGCGACGGCGACACCTCGGACAGTCTCTCTCTCCAGCTGAACTGTCTACCCGACTCCCTGATGGCTGGGACCCCTGTCCCACACTACTCTGACTCTGACTCGGAGCACTGTAACGGGAAGTCTGCCCCTGACTCTGACTGGCCGTCCCCGACCCCTGATACTGCCCAGACCTCCTGGACCTCCGGTCTCTGCCTCTGTCTCTGTCTCGACGAAATCCCGAACCCTGAACCTGCTGCTGCTCAGGCTGTCTCTCCCTCTGAAAGTCCTGGGGCTCTCGGTAGTAGCTACGGGACTGCTCGAATGTCTCTGTCCTCTGTCTCTGGGATGGGGGCTGACCCCTCTGTCTCTCGATCTCCCTCTCTCGGACTCGGGCTAACTCCAATGCCCGCGCAAAGGTAGGAGTATCATGAAGTCCGACGAACTCCCGGATATCCGATCTCAACCCATCGATAAAGGCATCAGCCTTACGAACCTCTGTATCCACATGCTGGGGCGCAAACTGAGCATACTCATTAAATCTATCCACATACTGTTGAACTGACATACTGCCCTGCTGAAGGTGCAAGAAACGACGCTCCATCTCCCGGCGCTCATCCCGGGGAATGTACTGAAGCTCGAAGATGGCACGGAACTGATCCCATGTCATAGCATAAGCTGCTGCAGTAGTCATAGATGACTCAATGGACTTCCACCACTGTGAAGCCCCTCCCTTTAGCTGATAAGCCGCATAGCCGACCATATCACGAGGGTCGACATGGGCAACTCGGAACGCTGCCTCAATCTCTCTCTCCCAAGCCATAGCCGCACCCGGCTCGCCACCGCCTCGGAACTGAGGTGGGGCTCCCGCCATAAAGTCCTTAAAGGACCCACCTCGCACAGAAGAAGAAGATGCCCCAACCACTGTCTCAACACTAGTCACTGGCGGCGGATCAGCTCTCTGTCGCTGCTGCTCTCTCTCTCTGTCCCTCTCTCTGTAGAACTCAGTCAATACTGATAACATCTCTGACCGGCGGACATACTCATCTCCCGCTGGTCTCTCTGGCCCTGAACCCTCGCCATGGTCTGCCATAACTACCTGCACATATCACAAAGGTAAGATAACAGATCGATCACCCAGCGTTATACAATAAGCTAGGTCAGTTAATTCCGCTAAACTCAGTCTCAGGGAAGAATCCCACAGATCTGAACACGGTAAGAGCACAAGCATCCACTGATACTCAGTACTGAAACCACAAGCTCTGATACCAAGCTGTAACACCCACAACTCTCACACAAATGCCACGTCAATACAATACACAGGTGGCAATATCGCAATTATTTCTTAATGCACATGTCACAGGATTAGCGGAAAATCACTATTAATTAAAACTTTAACACGAAAGTCGCATCCGTCATGTCATAGACTGAAACTGATATACATACATACTGAATCATCTGATAAACACCGACTACTGGAAGCTAACATAACACTGATCAAAACAACTACAGACAACAGTTCTTGAAGTTCAGTATCAAAATATAATCAGCATACACGACTCTAAACTACCCGATCTCTACTTCGGCTGCTGCAGCTGTGACTGCGGTCCCACGGTATGACTGCCTGACACACAGAAGACTCGAAAACATAAGCTGGACAGCTCGTGAGTACGCGAGGGTTAGACACTGCAGGTAAACACACATAGCACGCACAACACATATATCTCATCACACATATGCAACTCGATGCATAACACATATCTCTGCTCAAAAGGGGACCACGTTCCCCAGCTAACAGGCCGCACACAGCAGCGGTTAGCTACTCAATAGGCACAGGAGCGACCTGGCAATATCACTGCCGTATATATACAGCCTCATAACTCGTGACTGGTTAGGGACAGTCAGCCTGCGCGATCACATATCGCGGATACCTGCAATTCAAACACATATAGAACGTATAGGGTAGAGAAACTCATACCTGCGCCGTATCTCTGTCTCATATACACATATCACATCACATAACTGACTCGTAAAAGACTACGCGCGATTTGTAAAAGAACTCGAGTACTCACCGACTACCCGAAACTTGATTCGAAACTCGGAATTCTCAATGCGGCTCGGCACGTGATCGGCTAGAACCTGTAATTGTCACGAATTCTCCACGTTAACACAACTCAATAACCATGTAATTCAGGTCAAGCATAACTATCGCAATTAACATAAACCCGAGACACAATCCCGGATAATTAACCGATCCCCGAAACCCTTTTACGGAATTCCCAACGAGACTCATAACCCCAAACAATTCAGTCCGACAATATCCCGAAGGAAATCGACACACTAATCACCCCAAACCTCCCCGAATGCATCAAGTCGGATTTCCCCAGCAGGCTGCGGCTCGCGCCGCTAAGCCCCCTGCACTCGCGTCGCGCCCAATTCCTTCTGCGCGTCGCGCCGCGGCCCCCTGTGCGTCGCGCCGCGACCAAGCACCTGCTCCCAGCTCTGCTCTTCGATGACTATGGCCGAACCAGGGGATATCAATCCTCCCCACACGATTTTAACAGCAAAGAAGCACCAAACTTATACATACACAACCCATGTACTTAGAGCAATCAATTCCCTCATACAACACAACATGAATTACAAATTAAAACCCCTAAATTGAAGCTCCTTACCTTGGGCACCTCAAGAACACAAGAAGAAGGTGAAGAACACAGATTCAGCAACCAATTCCAGGATTGAAGTTTGTTTCTCTGCTGGAGCTCCTCTCAATTTACACACACACACACCTTGGCTTTTTCTTGAAAATGAAGGCAAAGGAAAGGGATAAGGAATGGATAAGGAAGCTCATATATATCTGCCTTTATCTTTATTCCGGCTCCGAACCCATTAACCCGAACCCGATATCACTTTTACACAATTTATATCATTAGGACCCAATTAAATCCACGATCTCAAGGAGATAATTAATCCGCTAATTAATAGCTCGGAGACACGTATCACTCGAACTTGACACATTAAATCCACGAAATGGAATTTAATTGGACCAACGCAATAATATTAAAATAAAGAGCCAGTAAATTAAATCCACGTACCAGGCTCAAATCCGGGATGTTACAATTACATACTGTACCGTTCGAAAAAACTGAAAGTCCATTGGTTATAGTTTCTTCGTTCGGAAATATTAAAAATTTACGATAGTTCATTCTGTTTTTCAAAACGAAAATAACTAAACTATTTATTTACGATTAAAACTTAAAAAGTGGATGGGTTCGTAATTTTTCCGATCGAAAAAAATTTCAGAATAGTTGTAGCTATTTTAGTCAAGGGTTCGTTATTTTTTTTGGATTGTTAATAGATAGTTGTAGCAATTTTCGTTTGAAAAAATGAAATGAGTTGTAGTTTTATACAATCGAGAACTTAAAACCGGAATGTATCATAATTTTATCCCTTCGAAATGATTAAAAGTTATTGAAGTTTTTTTGGTTTGTAAAATTAAGAATCGAATTGAAATCGATCGAAAAAATCGAAGTAGTTCGTCTTCTTTCATTCCGGTCTTCACCGAACGTGAAATTGATGTGAATTATATTTTCTTTTAGCGAACCACTAGTTTATGTGAATTATTTGTGAATCGACGGTGGTGCTTTATCCATTTTGAATAATATGACAATGTGTCAATTATTCCTCAATTAGTATCATAGGTTTGTATATCAATTTAGATTGTGAGTAATATATATTTTTTAGATTATAATTGAAAAATCATATACGATTTTGTGATTAACATTGTTGAATTTAGTATGTCGACATTACTGGTTGTTTGTTAATTGTGAATCACTATAATTTTTTATATTTATAAATTTTTGTTTAAAAACGAACCATATTAATCATAGAGTTAATCATTATGAATCATCGGTGTTGTGAATTACATAGGTAAGCCATGAACTGTAGTTTGTATTAATTGTGAGTGATGGAAATATTTTTATTGACTTGCGAATCTCCGGTGATGTTGTGAATCATGGTGTGACCGTCAATCGTCATTGATGTTGTGAGTCGGTCATGATTTTACGTTTGTTTAGGTTCATATAGTGATTTTATATTTTGAACACTGGTGAACCATGGTGATGGAGTGAATCGTTAGTATTGTCGTGAACCATGACGGTAGAGTGAATCATTGTTGGTGTCGTGAACCACAACGGTTATCGGTGTATCGTGAACCACGATTGTGTTGCGAGTCCCGTGTGGTATAGTGAACGACAACCATAAAATCTGAGTTTTATAGTATTAAAGTAATTAAACTTCCCAAAATAAAAGGAGATGGTGCAAATGGACCGATATACCCTTTTAGTGTGAATCTAGTCATCATATTTTCAATTTATTTACAATCGTGTCACCTTATTTTTTATTGGCTGATTCACTAAATTAAAGACTCCTGTTGGTTCTTACCGTCCTCATTTTAGTACGGTGCTCATTTTATTCTCACCTTATATGTATGTGTGTGTGTCTATATATATATAAATATATATAAATATAAATATAAATATAAATATAAATAAATAAATAAATATATATATATATATATATATATATATATATATATATATATATATATATATATATATATAAATTATGAGTTTTGATTTATTAAACTCTAATATAATAATACATAGATTTGGGTTCAAATGAGTACCATTAGTTTTGTGGAGTACCGGAGGTACCTCGCTTAAAACAATTTTTTTTGAATTTTTTTTTTCATAATCATGTTTAATAATACAAGACTACTTGTAAAAAATCACACATAAACACACACTAGAATTATGTGAAATGTGCATGTTCACATGAACTGCACTATTGTGAACATGTGTTCACACTAAGCATGTTCACGTAATTTTTTCACGTTCAAATGACTTTTAAGATGCTAGAAAGTGTGAATGTATGTAATTCTTTACAAATAGCCTTATATTATTTGTGTCTAAATGAATATGAAAAACATTTAAAGAAAACTTTTTTTTTCGGAGCATGTTCACTGTGAAACCTCGTGTGTTCACTGGTACTCACGGTACTCTGCATTTTTTCGGTACTCACACGAACCATATTCATAATACATAATATCCTAAAAATTATTATTATTATTATTATTATTTAAACCTTATATAATGATCTCTTTAATTATATATCCATTAAATAATATTCATCTTTTATTTATCATCTAATAATATATAAATGACTAGATAATTGTTTATAATTATCTCTATTTATTTGTTTATAATACTCTTCTTAATTATCAATATAATCAAATGATAGTACCAATTCAGATAAATTCATTTGTTTATTTAATATCTGATAATAAATAAAAGAGTAGATGATTATTTAATTCATCCAATGATAATTAAATCTCCACAATATCTAATATTGCACTTTTGATCCCCGTACTTTGAGATATTGGCAATTAATCACCCAATAATTAAGTCAATCTCAATAATCATTTCGTGCCAATATCATTTATTCATCAATCGATTGCATCTGCTCAATTGTGCTCATCGATGTGACCCTCAAGTGTTTTATGAAATCAGACATGATGCAGTAGTGATGTCATCTTGACACACCATATACGAATATACTCCCACTTGTGTACAAGGACATTACTATTTTGCAGCATGCGCCTAAAGGAGATCATGACTAGACACTTTAGACAACCAATGTCATAAAAACTCTTACTCCCATTCGGGAATTCTTGTAGAAACGGTCTTCCAAAAAGAAACTTAGGTTATAACCCATGCATCGTATTATTTCAATGTGAAAGCTAGGATTGGATGAGATAGACCGTAGCAAACACGATTTTGTTTTTTTGACTCCATGATCTCGTATTGTAACATCCCAACATTTAACCTGGTACGTGGATTTAATTTATTGGATATTTAATTACAATTATTGCATTGGTCGAATGATATCCCGATTAGTGGATTATACGTGTCGGGATCGCGACATACGTAGCACAGGTTGTTATATTAGTGGATTATTAATAATTATTAGATCACAGATTTAAATGGGTTAAATTGATATTAATATCAAAAACGCGATATCGGGTACAAGTTATCGGGTTTGGAAGCTGCTAAAAATGGAAATAATATATATATATATATATATATATATATATATATATATATATATATATATATATATATATCCTTTTAAACCTTGTTGCTTCTTCCTTTACTTTCCAAAAACAGAAACAAAAGTGTATGTGCGTGCGTGGGTGAAGCAGAACCAGAAAGCTACAACAATTGAAGTTGCTGATTCTGTAGTGCAAATTCGTGTTAAATGTTGTCCAGTGGTGAGAATTGGCTACTGAGCCTGTAGAAGATAGTTGTGTAGTGTTTTGTAAAGTTGTTTAGCTGAGAAATCGAGTTGTGGGGTTAAGTAAACCCCTGGAACAACCATTAACGAGAGCAGAGCAGACGTGGTCGTCCGGGATCGCGGTCGCGATCCCATGAGCGCGGTCGCGATGAGTATCGCGGGTGGTGTAAGCATGGCCATTGATGTGAGCGTTGTTGAGATCCTAAGTGTGGCCGCGATGGACTGAGCGCGAACGCGATCACCCGAGTGCGGGCAGTGATTCATGCATTTTGGGTTGGGCTTGATTTTGGTCTTTGAGATCCATTTTGGGTTACTTTTGGGAGTCGCTTCAGTTACAGGGTCTGTGTTTGGGTCTATTTTGTGTATTTGCGGGGTCTGAATTAATATTCTAGGATCCGTTATGTGTACAGGGTCAAGTAGACTGCGAATTGTGTCGTGATAGAATTCCGTGCAACAGGTGATCAGATAGAAAGGTGAGTACTCTAGTTCTTTTCAAAAGCGCGCTTATTTTACGAGTTGTGTTCGTGTATCTATTGTGATGTGTTGTATGAGACAGATATGTGACACTTCAGGTATGATTCTGTGTACGTTTATTACATGTGCTATGTGTATATGAGTTGAGACCATTTCCTGAGTATCCGCGATGGGCGATCGCGCAGGCTGACCGTCCCTAACCAGTCATGAAGTATATGAGACCGTATATATACGGTAGTGTTATTGCCAGGTCGCTCCTGTGCTTATTGAGTGCTAACCACTGCTGTGTGCAGTCTGTTAGCTGGGGAACGACGTCCTCTTGAGTTGAAATGTGTATTGAGTTCAGATGTTACTTTAGAGATCTTGAGGCGTACTTGAGTTGTGATATTAAGCTATTTGTGATTCTATATGTTCTATGTGTTGTGTTATGTGTTTACTTCTGCAGAGTACTCTCGTGTACTCACGAGCTTTCCAGCTTATGTATTCAAGTCTAACCTGTCTCAGGCAGTCAGAAGGTTGAGTTACAATAGCCGCATCAATAGAAATAGAAACGAGCATTGATCGAGATCAGTGGGTTCATTGCTGTATTTTGATATTATCTTTTGGGAAAGTTGTTAATCCGTATATGTATATTTGATCTATGTGTATGATAAGCTAGCTGCCAGACATTATATGTTAACTCAGTTATGTTAATTACATGTACCAGACATTCGAGCTTCTGTGAATATAATGTATTAAGTTTTTAATTAACAGTGATTCGTCTTATCCTCTGACACGTGTATTATAGAGTTATTGCAATAATAACAATTATGATATTATATTGATGTGGCTTTTACGCGAAAAGAGTGGGTGTTAGATGATGATATCAGAGCTTGTGGTTTGAAGTCTGAGTATCATTAGCGGACGCTTGAACTTAAACCGTGTTCGGATCCTTAGGAATTGCTCCTAAGATTGATTCTAGTGGAATTAACTAGCCTAACTTATTGTATAATGCTGGGTGATTTATTTGTTATCTTAATTACTACGGTTTGTGTAGGTTGATATGGTAGATCAAGGTGAGGGTTCAGGTGCAGATATATCGGCGGGCGACAAGTACGTCCGCAAATCCGATTTCCTGGATATTAATCTTAGTTTTTTAGTTAACATGGTACAGGTCAGGGTGTCGAGCCTAGTATTCCGGTGACAGTTACAGATTCAGGGACAGGTGCTTCATCTTCTACGACACAGAGAGGTGTGTCTTTCAAGGACTTCATGACAGAAGCCCCACCAGTGTTCCGAGGCGGGAGTGAGCCAGGCATGTCGATGGATTGGGAACGAGAGATTGAGGCGGCGTTTCGGGTCGCGCATGTGGACCCTGGGATATGGTTGGGTATGTGACATATCTATTGAGAGGCAGGGCTTCCCAGTGGTTGAAGTCTATCAAGTCGTCTATGACACCGTCTGCAGCTTATGCGATGACTTGGGACCAATTTAGAGCCGTGTTTAAGTTGCAATATATTCCCCGTGATGAGCGCCGATAGATGGAGCGTCGGTTTCTTCATCTACAGCAGGGTGATATGACATTCAACAGTATGTGGATAAGTTAAATGAGTATTCACAGTTTGCCACGTAACACATCTACACAAAGAGCCGAAAGGTAGATTTTTTTATTTATGGGTTGAGATCAGATATTCGTGGGTTTGTCGGGCTGCATGATACTCCCACGTTTTCTAGGTAGGGCCTTAGAGATGGCTTGTGTGAGGAAGAGAGAGATAGAGAGAAAGAAGGAGCAGCCATCGGCATAGTGACAGAGGACAGGGACGTGTGACTAGTCCCCAAGTTATTTGGCGTTATCCACGAGATACTCCCAGAGACAACAGCCATGTCCTTGGCTTTTTCAAGTGTAAATGGCACTAAGAGATAATTCTTGGGTTGAAGCGATACAGGAAGAACTGTCACAATTTAGGAAACTAGAAGTGTGGGAGTTAGTTCCATTACCTCGAGGGGAAATAGCTATAGGAACCAAATCGGTTTTTAAGTGCAAAAGAAACGATCGGGGTATAGTCACTCGCAACAAAGCAAGGTTAGTTGTAAAGTGTTTCAACCAAGAGGAGGGAATCGATTACAATGAGGTGTTCGCGCCAGTAGCAAGGTTGGAAGCAATTCGTTTGTTTCTGGCTTTTGCTTCCTTCAAGGGCTTTAAGGTTTATCAGCTAGACATTAAGAGTGCTTTCCTTTATGGGAAAGTGAAGGAACTGGTGTATGTGGAACATCCGCTTGGGTTTACAGATCCAAAATATCCAGACAGAGTATATCGATTAGATAAGGCTCTGTATGGATTACATCAAGCACCAAGGGCGTGGTACGAGACTCTGTCCAACCATCTGTTAGAAAATGGGTTTGAAAGAGGAAGGATAGACAGTACGCTGTTCGTGAAGCGAAAAGGAGAACACTTCATCTTAGTACAAGTGTACGTCGATGATATCATCTTTGAATCATCAGACGAGCAAATGTGCAAGGATTTTGAAAAGGTGATGAAGTCAAAATTCGAGATGAATGCAATGGGTGAGTTGAATTTCTTTCTGGGTTTGCAAGTTGTCCAAAAGAAGGAGGGGATGTTTATCCATCAGACGAAGTATGTCTACGACATATTAGAGCACTTCGGGATGGAAGGTACAAAACTGACAGCTCATTTTAGCACGCCGATTCAAGTGAATCACAATCTCGGACCGGGTACTGAAAGTGATACCGATGTGGATCCGACGTGATATCGGGCCATGATTGGGTCACTTATGTATTTAACTGCTTCAAGACCTGATATTATGTTTGCTGTTTGTATTTGTGCTAGGTTCCAAGCTAATCCGAAAGAGATGCTCATGAAAGCTGTGAAGCGGATTCTACGATACCTCAAGTCGAAACCGAAGCTGGGACTTTGGTATCACGCGGAGGGAGATCTGGAATTGGAGGCGTTCACGGATTCAGACTACGGAGGATGCAGCTTGACGCGCAAGTCAACAACTGGAGGTTGTCAATTCCTAGGAGGAAGACTCGTTTCCTGGAAATGCAAGAAACAGACTTCGGTAGCCGTGTCAACGTGCGAGGCCGAATACGTTGCTGCTGGTAGTTGCTGTTCACAGGTTCTGTGGATACAACAACAATTGCGGGATTACGGTTTGACTTATACTCATACTCCTATTAGGATAGATAACCAGTCAACAATTGCCATAACTAATAATCCAGTTAAACATAATAAAACCAAGCACATAGACATAAGACATCATTTTATATGTGATTGTGCTGAAAAGAATTTAATCAAGCTGGTAAAAGTGGCAACGGATGATAATAATGCTGATTTATTTACCAAAGCTTTTGATAAGTCACGTTTTGAATATTTGATTTAACTAAATGGAATGCGTAACCCAGAGTGAATTGACCTTAGTAGAGTTTTATTTCTTTTTATAGCAGTAGTCTTTCTTTCTTTTTATAGTAAGTTTAGTAACTTAGGATAGTTTCTATTTATAGTAAGTTAGTAGGTTATTTTATTTTCTTGCTACTTTTTATGAAAAACAAAAGAAAAAAAGAGAGAAAACCATAAAAAATTCAAAAAAAGAGAATATCAGAAAAAGAGTTAAGTCTTAGATGCATAGGTTCAAAGTGACGAGAATTAGCACAGTTAATACAAACTCTAAGTGTTTAGCTATCACACATAATGCACCTAAAATTCTAAGTGTTATACATTATCTAGTTAGATATGTTGGTAGGCATAATACATATAGGGAGTCTCAAGGCTAATAAAATATTCAAGAAAAAGTCAAACGTGTCACTGACTTAGATGTATGACCAATCGGTCTTAATTTTTATGTTAGAGACATACAGACATTGATTATAAATGAGGTATGCAAACTTTCTGGGGATGTATAGCAACATCAGATACATCTTAAAATGGAAAGAATAGAAAAATCATACTGAGTCGAGAGTCAACACAAGTAACTCTATTGTACGTAAGTACAGACCTGTTGCCTCTGTTTTGATTCGAGTTAGCAAGATAAGTCGCTTTGTTGTACGTCGGTACAGACCTGTCACCGCTGTCTTGCTAGCTTTAAAAATAAACCTTAAGACAAACTAAGACACTTTGTTGTATGTAAATACAGACATGTGTCCGATGTTTGCCTTTTAAAGAAAGTTTGCAAATACCAAAAGGTTATAATCATTGTGTGTATGCCTTGATCATAAAAGTATGTCTATGTTTGAGTCACGTAAGATAATTTCATGATAAATAAAAAGGCCAAGGGATATTCCGAAATGTAACATGCTTAAAGGGAAAATAATACCAACAATCGGCTAGAAATGTATGTCACGACAAACAATCAAAGGAATAAAAAATTCCTAAGTGTGAAAGTTTAAGTACTGAAAGTGCGTATTTGACGCCGCTATCTGATTGAACCTTTCTTTGACTATACTCGTCAAAAATACTCTGTTAAGTGTTTAGTATAGGTTGTAAATTTTAAATAATGTAGTTTAGTCTAAGTTTAATACTGAGTGTGCATTCCTAGTTGAATAAAATAAACATTGCGTGAAAATCATGGGCTTAGGGTAAATGATTTCGCATAGTTTATTCCGTTACTCGAAAAAGTTGAATTTATTTCAAATATTTTCGAAATTTTCAAAAGTTTCAGATTAAATTCGAGTCTAAGAAAAATTCGAATTTACATTCGAAATTGGCAGGGCCTCAAGTTTGGAAGTAAACTCGAGAAAGGTCACAAACTCGAACAAGGTTGGTATAAATAGGTCAACAGTGACAGTCATAAATCACCTACCTTCGACTTTGACCCTTCGAGTTTATTAAGAGCGATTTCGACTTTGTTCCTTCGACTTTGCCGTTTTTCGAGTTTCATACTATTTGTCGACTTTTGTCCATTTGTGTTCGAGACTACAAACAAATCTTGGTATAATCCACAGTGTTGTACAAGATTTAGGTGGTTTTAGACACCATTTGAGCCAAAATTAATGAATTATGAAGTTTTAAAGGTGGAAAGTTTGTATTTCAAAATAACAAACTTTGAACCGGTGAAACATCAAATTGACCACAAATATTTTTGATTAGAACCTATTAGGACAAATGAATGTAATTTTCTAAGTCTAAAATGGTTAAAATCTTGGATTTTTGTTGTTATCCGTTCCGACTCCTTCGAATTTGTTCTTAAATTCGAATTTGATAGAGGCTTCGAGTTTGTCACTAAACTCGTATATGCCATTAAATTCGAATTAAGGATCGTTTCGAATGTGTCTTCGACTTTAATATTATATTCGAATTATTTGCTTAAAATTTAAATCAAACTTGTAGAAATTCATAGGTGTTAGATTTTGTACTTATACAAGTACAAAATAAAACAAATTTGAATGTAAACAAGTTTATGTCTATCATTCTAATATCTTATATGCTTTGTTGTGCAGACATGGCAGATAAAATTTTCGTTCCTAAGCATAACATGGTCATCTCTCCGGACCATGCGATTCCAGAGACTCAAGCCTACCGCCAGATGGTGGATTTTTTGGTGGGATCAAGGATTTCATATGCGCTGTCACATAATATACAGATAGTCATCCCATACGTTCGTCAGTTTTGGGATCATTTACAAGTAGACTGTACTGTTACTCCAACAGTATTAAGGACGAGGGTCGTTGGACACCCTCTAGTGTTTTCAGCTGATATGTTACGTCAAGTACTGCAATTAGGATCCCAAGAGCAGGAAAATGGGCCGATCGACTTTCCATTAGCGATCAGGCAAGCAGCTTTTAGCAGAATGGGATACAGTTTAGATGTGACTAAGTCTTCTTACGTGAAGAGTGGGCTGATAGGGCAATGACGATACCTAGCTCATGTTTTTATGGTATGTTTTGCTGCCAAGAAAGCAGGCTTCGATTACATTGTATCGAAGATTCAGTCAGGGATGATAGCTTTGGTTTACAATCAACGATTTAGCTTTTCAGAGATGTTCTTCACCGAGTTTGTTCAACAAATAACAGCTCCGGACCGAGAAAGATTTCTGCTTTATCCGAGATTTGTAATGATGCTGATAAGACATTTCCTACCAAACCTGCCTCAGCTTAACGATATTCAAAGTGTTGCTGTCATAGACAAACGAATTTTGCAGATTGTTCAGCTCATAGAGGAAGACTGGCTAGGCCAGTGGATGCACCACTTTTTGGTGCAGTGGTCAATCCTGATTTTGTAGTCCCTGAAGGTGCCAACTGGGCAGGGAATTTACAGGTTCCACAGCAACCGCAGCAACAGCAACAGCCACTACCGAGGCCTCAGCAACAGAGGAGGAGGCAAAGACCATCTGCGAGACAAATTCAGGCTGATAGGCCTTCCACAAGCCAAGTGCAAGAGCCGAAAGAGGTTGGTCCTTCAAATGCACCATCTATATCTGATCCGAGGCTTCAAACGTTGGAAGAGATTTGGGCATCTGGTCCGAATGCAAATGAGCAAATTACTGTTGAGCTTGTTGGAGATCTCTTGGAGCCTCCAGAAGGATAAGTTGATATTTTCAAGGAGATCGATGATTATCAACCTGAAGCTGCAGGTGAAATCGAGTCAACTTCTGATTCTGAGTCAGAAGAAGCTGAATAAATAGAAGTTGAGGGCCCTGAAACCGTGACCGCAGATCCATCCATTCACATAGGGACATATGGATCAAGATTAGTGGTGGTTGAGGAAGGAGTTAGAAGGAGAAGAGCTTCAAGAGAGTCAGATGACTCAGATTTTGAAGATGAGGATATTACTCCTTTAATAACGAGGCAGAGAGCAAAGAGACATCACTTCATGCAGGGAGCTTCATCAGCCTCTGCTCCTGAGCCAGAAATATCTTCTGCCCAACCATCAGAACCCATTTCACCACCACCACCTGTTCAAACATTAGTTCCTCCACCAATCATCCCCACTCCCATCCAATCCATACCATCCACTTCATCAACCTTCATGGACAACCAAAGGTTTTCTGAGCTGAGGAGCAAGGTTGACTTCCAGCAAGTCCAAATCTTTCAATTGACAAAAGCTGTTGGTGAGATACAGACTCATAACGCAAATATTGACAAAGAAAATGCCAAGTTAAAGAAAGCTGTTGGAAAGATGGAGGAAGAAAATCTTGAGCTAAAATCCTTTGTGGCAGATCAAGCTGCCGAAATCCGATCAATAAGGTCCCTTATCGAGCAGTTATTGAAAAATCTAAAAGCTCAGGGGGAGATAAGTTGTAGGGATAGTGAGGAGCCAAGAAGGGGAAATGATGACGATGGCGATGATCCCAATGTACCAAAAGAAAATGAGCCAGTAGATTTTCCTGCTGCTCTATATGCTGAAACTCAGGGGGAGCCTAGTCAAGGTGAAGCAGAAGGAGGAGAGGCACGTTCCTCGAAGGTGGTCGAGAGCGATATGAATGAAATCATTGAAGCTCTGATGGATATCGAGGAAGAGCCGTTAGACTTTGTTGGTACACCCTGTGTGACGATAGCAGTCTAAACGATCTGCGTTATGATTTAAGTAATATTCTGAATATTAACAAGTGTTATTGATATATATGTTTAATATGTGTTTGTCGGTTATTGATTGTGTGTTTGAACTTGATGTACATATTACAAGAAGTTCAAACATAAAAGTCAAGAGTATGTCAAGCATAAGTTAAAACATAAGTTTCATCACGTAAGTGTTTAAGTGTATAGGTTAGATTCGAATTGCATAAAAGGATACATTCGAATCTGTGATAGATTCGAATGAGTCCTTAGATTCGAATAGGCTAGATTCGAATCTGTCAGATGGACAGATTCGAATGGGCCTTAGGCCAGATTCGAGGTTGGCCCACAACAGACTCGAATCAGGGTCTATAATTAGGGATAGACTCGAATGATTAGCGGACCTTTGGCAGAATTCGTGAGGAATTAAGCAATAGGCGATCTCGAGTTTATCAGCTAGGTGAGTCCCGTTTCGGAGAGAATTAGTACGTAGGATCGTTCGTGTGTCGTTCGTTCAGCGTCTAATAGTCTCCGTGTTTCCGTTGGTTGAGAGTTGTCCGTCTAACCGTCAACGAGGATTCCGCACTCGTTAACGGGTCCGCGTCTAGATAGATCTGTCAGTGGTAGACCTTACAAGTGGTATCAGAGCCAACGGAGTGTTCGTGGTGTTCTTCGTGTTCATCAGAAACATTCTAGGTTTCTTGACGCTAGTTGGACGGTTTTTCTCTCAAAAACGTGTTTTTGAGCTTAGCAAATTCATATTCGGGAAACACTTTGTCGTTTTTCACGTTTTTGGTCGAAATCATTATTTTTCGTTTGAAAAATAGTGATTTAATCCGTAAAACGTCAAAAAATCAAAGTGTTAGCCGTTTTTCGAGTTTGCGGCGCTCGAATCTATAGGGGTAATTAGGGTTTTACTTTATTTTCGAGTCTAACCAAAATACGCTCCTATCGAGTCAATTTCAGTCAGTTTCGAGTCTGTGGGGTTTCGAATCTATTAATACATTCGAATTGGATCTCGAATCTATATTCTTTCGAGTTTGTTATTGTTTCGAGTCTGAGCTTCGATTCTGCTGATTTTCGATTCTGTTTGTGCCTTCGATTCTAAGGGTCCTCGAGTCTAGGGGTTCTTCGAATCTGACATATCTTCGATTCTAAGGGATTGTTCGAATCTGACATTATTTCGAATCTACTTGAACTTTAAGACTTAATCGAATTTAATTTCAAAAGATTAAACATTAATTAGTTTCGAATCTATCTAGATTCGAATAAGTTAATTTAAATCAGTTTCTAATTAAATTAATTAAGTTCAAATTCAAATTCTTTCAGAAAAGATGTCGAACCTTCAGAAATTCCTTGAAATGGATCACGAAGTTGGGAAGGCCAATGCACCACCTAAGCTGATGAAAGTTGAGGATTACTACTGGTGGAAGGATAGATTCACGGATTTTGTACGATTCAACGATATGCGCATGTGGGTGTGCATTGATGAAGGGTACATTCCACCAGTATCTGAGGTAGAAGGCCGTCAAAAGGTTCTGTCATATCAAATGATGAAAGAAGATGACAAGAAACTATTTGAAGCCGAAAACAAAGCTTTCTCTATTATCCGAATGGCGTTACCTCAAGATATCTTGCACACATTTCGGACTCAGAGGACGTCGAAAGAGCTTTGGGAGTCTCTTCAGAAACGGTGTGAGGGTAATCCACGGGTACGTAGAAAGCGTACTGAGCTGTTGACCCAACAGTTTGCAATCTTCAAGGCTCTTAAGGATGAACAGTTGGATGATATTATCACACGATTTTATCATCTGATAACAGAGCTTGAAAGTCATGGTATTGAGTATTCTGACACAGACAAGAACAATAAGCTTCTTGATGCCCTACCGGCCAAATGGGCTATGTACGTGGCCATGATTAAGCTGAATGAAGATAAATACTATGCTCAATCGCTGGATGACATCGTGGGAACGTTGAGGGCATATCACTTCGAAATGATAAAGGCTGAGACTGATTATGAGCAAGTCCAAAATCCGGCTATGTATTTTGGAAAAACATCAAAATCATCAGTGACAGCTGATCAGAAGAGTGCTACAGCGTTTTTCACCGGAGAAACGTCATCACCACCAGAGTCCGAAGACTCTCTAAACCGCGCGTTCTTAGGATTAGGAAGGTCGGAGGAACCGCAACCTCAAGTCAATCAGGCATCTACAAGTCAGAACTATTCAAAGATGCCAATGAGCGCAAAATCGGCGGAAGAACATCTGAATCTGCTTGCTTCGTTTGTGGCCGCATATGGAAATTGCGTTCAAGGGAAGATCAATGATCCGGCTCTTTGGGATGAAGATTACGATCAGGTCGACCCTGATGACTTAGAGGAGATGGATCTTAAATGGCAACTGGCCATGGTAACCCAACGGGTTAAGAGATTCATAAAGAGAACTGGGAGGAATCTCCAGATGAATAACAAGGGGATAGGATTTGATAAGTCCAAGGTCAAATGCTACAACTGTCAGGGATTGGGACATTTCGCGAGGGAGTGTCAAAGACCGAAGGTAGAGACATACCAGGGGCAGAGTCAGCATCAAGGACAATACCAAAATCAGTCCCAACAGAGATATCTTCCGAGTTCTTCATCTAGTCAAGCCAATCTAGCGGGTCTGATATCCAATGTCACTTCTGACAGACAGCTAGATGGTTCGTATGACTGGAGTTCACATCCGGAGTCCAATGCTAGAGCTTTTATGGCTGAAGTTACGGAGAATGGTTGTGAAGAGGATGAGCAGACCACAAGGGAAAACAGTCCGATGTGGGTAGAGAAAGCGAATGATCAGACCGTGCTGGAGTTTGCTGCTCAGATGGCCAACGTGGAATCTGATAACTCTAAGGTTAGTCTTTCTAATTCTCTATTTCGTGATTTATGTGCTTTATGTGTTAGTTCTAACGATAGGTTAAATCTAGTCTTAGACTCACATAAGACCATAGCTGCTCAAAATGAAAACTTAAAAATAGAAAATGCTAGCCTAAATGATATAAAGCAGGATTTAAAGGAAAAACTTAAGGCTGATGCTCAAGATGTAATCGTTCTAAAAGACAAACTGAGTGAGCAGTGTGTTAGGATAGAACTTATGTATGAGCACGTAGAAGCCTTGACTAAAAGTCTGAAAGACAAGGACATAGAGCTAGCCGAGACCAAGGTTAAGGTAGCAGAGGCAAATAGCAAGCTGGAAAAGTTTAGGAATTCGAGCCTAAACCTAGGGAAAGTCTTAGATGCCCAAAGACAGTCTAGGAAGCCTGTAGGTCTAGGTTTTCACGAAATTCCTCCACCTTTCAATGATAACTATGTGCCTCAACCTCAGGAGAAAACTGACAAGTCAATAGTTTTAGAGGACCTACCTGAACCTACACCTGAGCCTAAAGTTGAAAATACACCTAAGGTGGACGACTCTACTGTCAAGGTCAAGAAAGTGAAATTTGTGTCTTCCTCCAGTGAAACACCTGCAGGAAAACAGAAAATTTCATGGGCTGACCAGGTCGAAGAGACGGACACTGTAGATGTACCAAAGGCAATAGACACTAGTGAGACACCTAGATCTAAGGGACCAACCAAAAAGTCCATGGATAAGATGTCTTGCTTTAGATGTCACGAGAAAGGGCATGTTGCTTCTCACTGTCCAAATAGGAAAGCTGATGTTACACCTAAGACAGTGAATCCAACACCTGTTAAGCCCTCACCAACTGTGGCGAGCACGAGTAGTTCTCAGAGTACCGAGAAAACTGTGCAGGCCGCACCAAAACATGTTGTGAAACAAACACCGGTTAAGGTTGGACCAAAAGAGGTGGTTAGGACAAATTCACCGAATCGTGTCTTTAATCAATCTAGGTCAGCACCTCAACAAGTCTATAGGAGCACCACACCTAGCAGGTCACACACTCCAGTTAGGTCACATACTCCTGTTAGACAATATGTTCCGGTAAAAGCTCAGGGATCACAGTCTGAAATGCATTATAATAAGACTTATTCTAGAGCATCACAACAGATGCCTACTCAAAGGCAAAGAGTGAATCTAAATCACTCGGCACCACAACAGAATTCAGTTCAAAGGCCCAAGTCACCTGAAAGGCGAGATGGGTATTTGAAAGAGTTCAAGTATGTGGACGAGAATGGTATTACCAAGTCAGTCATGGCTTGGGTTCCCCGTGATAACTAACCTATTTTTCTTTCATGTGCAGGAGATAACTACCGGTCCAAACAACAAGTGGTTCGTCGACAGTGGTTGCTCCAGGCACATGACGGGGGAAAGAAGTCTTCTCACAGACTTCAAGGGGGGTAGTAGGGGATTTGTATCATTCGCGGGCAACAAAGGAGGAAATATCACTGGAACTGGAGAAGTCACTAATGGGACGATTACATTGGATCAAGTTTATCACGTTGATAAACTGGTTCATAATCTCATTAGTGCATCTCAAATCTGTGATAAGAAGAACTCAGTGTTGTTTACTGACACTGAGGCGTTAGTGCTAAAGCCGGGATTCAAAATACCTGAAGATTGGATATTGATGCGGGCTCCAAGGAAGAATGACTTGTACATGCTCGATATGAACAAGCCAGATAATTCGATGGGTCCGATCTGCTTACTATCAAAAGCTTCAGAAACGGAATCGGTTTTGTGGCACAGACGCATGGCTCACTTGCACCTGAGGAAAATGAACTACATAACGAAGAATGGTTTGGTGCAAGGTGTGCCTCTAAAGAGCTTTCAGTTTGAAGACAAGTGTCTACCGTGCATGAAGGGCAAGCAACATAAAAAGACACACAAGTCCAAGAAGCTGAACTCCATAACCTCGACATTCGATTTGTTGCATATGGACCTTTTTGGCCCTATCAACAAAAGGAGTATAGGAGGTAGTTGGTTTTGCTTAGTTATCACTGACGATTACTCACGGTTTTCATGGGTTTTCTTTTTAGGTACGAAGGACGAGACGGCTACAAAGCTCATCGGGTTCTTAGACCAAGTGGAGAATTCCTACGGAACAAGGGTTAAAAATATACGTAGTGATAATGGGACTGAATTTAAAAACTCTGTAATTGGTGTATATTGCTTATCAAAGGGCATCGTGCATCAATTCAGTGCACCATATGAACCTCAACAGAATGGGGTGGCCGAACGTAAAAACAGAACATTGATTGAGGCTGCAAGGACTATGCTTTCGGATTCAAAGCTTCCTACCATGTTTTGGGGGGGAGGCAGTGAATACCGCGTGCCACATTTTAAATAGAGTCCTTACAGTCAAATCATTGAACAAAACATGTTATGAAATTTTGAATAAAAGGCCACCTAACTTAACTGGATTCGAACCGTTTGGAGTACCATGCACACTTTTAAGGACAAAACATCAACCGAAGTTTGGTGAAAAGGCTGACGAAGGATACTTTCTAGGTTATGTGCCAAACTCACCAAACAAACGGGTTTTTAACAAAAAGAGTGGTACTGTGGAGATTGTGTATAATATTGAAGTCACAAGTTATACACATGAACCCCAAACTGGTCCGGAATGGATATTTGACTATGATAAGGTATTTGAGTCATTTAACATTCCTTTGGATGATACTGCAGGTACAATCGATAAAGACATGGCGACGTTGCACCTAAATGACGATGGCCATATTTTTCCAAGGACCACGTTCGAATCTACGTCCGAGCCTACTGCGACTGTAGATGGGTCTCCAGAAGTTGCTAATCCAGAAGAACCTAATACTGAGAATCAGACTCAAGCATCAAGTTCTGCCTCTGAGGAAAACGTCCGTGAGGAAGAGAATGTGGAAGCTGAGCCTGTTCCCCCTTTAGGTGAAATAGGATCCAACTTAGGAGATAATCTAAGGGTAGACGAAATAGAGACCTCTAGGATTAACAAGAACCATCCTATAGATAGCATCATAGGAAATCCTAACGAGGGTGTGAAGACTCGGAGTAGTGTAAATAACAACACTGTGTTGTTGTCGATGATAAACGACTCCGAGGCATATCATACATGTCTATATTCGTGTTTCATATCGCAAGTAGAGCCCAAAAATGTGCAAATGGCACTTAAGGACAACTCCTGGGTTGAAGCGATGCAGGAAGAACTTTCACAATTTAGGAAACTAGAAGTGTGGGAATTAGTTCCGTTACCTCGAGGGGAAATTGCAATAGGAACCAAATGGGTTTTTAAGTGCAAAAGAGATGATCGGGGAATAGTCACGCGCAACAAGGCGAGATTAGTTGTAAAGGGTTTCAACCAAGAGGAGGGAATCGATTACAACGAAGTGTTTGCACCAGTAGCAAGGTTAGAAGCAATTAGGTTGTTTTTAGCTTTTGCCTCCTTCAAGGGATTTAAGGTATATCAGTTAGATGTTAAGAGTGCTTTCCTGTATGGGAAAGTGAAGGAGTTGGTGTATGTAGAACAGCCGCCCGAGTTTACAGATCCTAAATATCCTGATAGAGTATATCGATTAGATAAGGCTCTTTATGGATTACATCAGGCACCTAGGGCATGGTATGAGACTCTATCCAACCATCTTTTAGAAAATGGCTTTGAGAGGGGTAGGATAGATAGTACTCTATTTGTGAAGAGAAAGGGAGATCATTTTATCTTGGTACAAGTGTACGTAGATGATATCATTTTTGGATCATCAGACGAACAGATGTGCAAAGATTTCGAGAAGGTTATGAAGTCTAAGTTCGAGATGAGTGCTATGGGGGAGTTGAATTTCTTTTTGGGGTTACAAGTTGACCAGAAGAAGGAAGGCATGTTTATCCATCAGACCAAGTATGTCTATGACATATTGGAACGGTTTGGGATGGAAGGAACAAAGTTGACTGCCCACTTCAGCACGCCGATTCAAGTGAATCACAATCTCGGCCGGGTACTGATGGTGATACCGATGTGGATCCGACTTTATATCGGGCCATGATTGGGTCACTTATGTATTTAACTGCTTCAAGACCTGATATTATGTTTGCTGTTTGTATTTGTGCTAGGTTTCAAGCGAATCCGAAGGAGATGCATATGAAAGCTGTGAAGCGGATTCTACGATACCTCAAGTCGAAACCGAAGCTGGGACTTTGGTATCACGCGGAGGGAGATCTAGAGTTGGAAGCGTTCACAGATTCTGACTACGGAGGATGCAGCTTGACGCGCAAATCAACGACTGGAGGTTGTCAGTTCCTCGGAGGGAGATTGGTGTCCTGGCAATGCAAGAAACAAACATCGGTAGCCGTGTCAACGTGGGAGGCCGAGTATGTTGCTGCTGGTAGTTGCTGTTCACAGGTTCTGTGGATACAACAACAATTGCGGGATTACGGTTTGGCTTATACTCAAACTCCAATTAGGATAGACAATCAATCAACAATTGCTATAACAAATAATCCAGTTAAACACAGTAAAACAAAGCACATAGACATAAGACATCATTTTATTCGAGATTGTGCTGAAAAGAACTTGATCAAACTGGTAAAGGTGGCAACTGAAGATAATAATGCTGATTTATTTACCAAAGCGTTTGATAAGTCACGTTTTGAGTATTTAATTCAACTTAATGGAATGCGCAACCCAGAGTAAATTGACCTTAGTAGTATTTTATTTCCTTTTATAGTTGTTATATTTCTTTCTTTTTCAGTAGTCTGCTAATTTAAGAAAGTTTCTAATTTAGGAAAGTTTCTATTTTTAGTAAGTTAGTAGATTAGCTTAGTTTAATGTGTTTTGCTATGAAAAACAAAAGAAAAAAAAAAAAGAAAATTACAAAAATACAAAAAAAGAGAATATCAGAAAAGGAGTTAAGTCTTAGATACATAGGTTCAAAGTGACGAACATTAGCACCGTCGTTACAGACTCTAAGTGTTTAGACTTTCACACATAATGCAACTAAATCCTAAGTGGTATACTTTATTTAGTTTGATGTGTTGGTAGGCATAATACATATAGGGTATCTAAAGGCTAATAAAATATTCTAGAAAAAGTCAAACGTGTCACTAGCTTAGATGTATGACCAATCGGTCTTAATTTTTATGTACAAGACATACAAACATTGAGTCTAAATGAGGTATGCAAACTTTCTGGGGATGTATAGCAACATCAAATACGTCTGACAATGGAAAGAATAGAAATATCATGAAAAACTGAGAGTCGAAAACATGCAACTCTGTTGTACGTAAGTACAGACCTGTTGTCTCTGTTTAGATTCGGGTTAGCAGACATGTCGCTTTGTTGTACGTCAGTACAGACCTGTCACCGCTATCTGCTAACTTTAAAGTTAAACCTTAAGTCGAACTAAGACACTTTGTTGTATGAGAGTACAGACCTGTGTCCGATGTTTGTCTTTTAAAGAAAGTTTGCAAATACCAACAAGTTAGAATTTTTGTCTGTGTGCCTTGATCATAAAAGTATGTCTATGTCTGAGTCACGTAAGATAATTTCCTGATAAATAAAAAGGCCAAGGGATACTCCGAAGTGTAGAATGTTTAACAGGGTAAAATACCAACA
>JAANYP010005769.1:0-19167 GCA_020465985.1 Centrapalus pauciflorus | reverse complement strand
AGAACCCCGATATTAATGCTGTTCAAGTTTATGGTGGATAACAAGAATTTTTTGGGTAAGTAGGAACATTAAGGCAAAGAGTGTTCACTGCGTCCTAGGCATCTGAAATATGCAGGACCATGATGGTGAACTTACTCTCTTTTTAGGATTGACAGGGTAAAAAGCAACCTGCAAATGGAATTTTTCATATATCAACAAAGAACGTATACCTTGGATCTTTTGAAAAAGTGAAATTGATCAATAGTTTGTCCCTCAACCCCCCACCTGGCAACCATGTAAAGTTGATGCTGAGTCTGTTGGCAAAGTTGTTTCACATCCGGTAACACGTTACAGAGGGCAATGATTAGGAAGCGTCCTATACTTAAACTTACCAGTAGAAAGACCAGATATAGGATTATGTTTGCTACCTGGTGTTAATGTGTGCCAGTTATCAAAGTAATTCCAAAAGGAATCACATCTAGCTGCTGTGACAGAGATCTTCTCCGAATACGGGTACCACGAGTTTGGGTCTTTTGTATCCCCAAGGACTCAGCCGTGAACTAATTGGTTATTCAGATTTTATTTTGCAGGTTACGAGGCTAGACAGGAAAGCAACAATAGGTGGATTTCAAACTCCTTGGTGGTAAGTTGATCAGTTGGTCCAGCAAGAAGCAGAATTTGTTCTACTTCCACTATTGAAGCTGAGGACATTGCTGCTGGAAGCTACTGTGGGCAGATTCTATGGATGTTGCATCAGCTGGAGGACTATGGCCATTTATATAGGAAAGATCCTATACGTTGACAATACAGTGCCTAGCTGATCTCCAACAATCCATTTATTTCCACTCTAAACAAATCATATTGAGGTCAGACAATCACTTCATAGGGATCACAATCGAAAAAGGTAATCTGGAGATAAGTTTTTGTTTCCACAAAGACACTTGCAAACATTTCACCAAACCCTGATGAAAACAAGTTCAATTACCATGTTAGCAAGTTGGTTATGTTAATAAATTCAAGTGCATTGATGTTCTAGTTTCCCAAAGTCACTTGTTCAAATTCTGTCAAATTTGTACAGAACAGCCGAGACGAACAGTTTTCATTATCCTGTACATAGCCATTTTTTAAATTTGGACAGCTGAGCAAAAAGGCTCGACAAAAATAAGTTTTAAACTCAAGATTGTCTGTTGTAAGAAACTCTCAAATTGCTCACTCTGCTAATCGTCATACAAGGCCCCATGCCTGTCACGTTTCAGCTATTGAACAGGTTTTCACAATGAACCTGTTCTCATAGAGCTGCACAGGTTTCATGAACAGCTTGAAGGTGATCAGTGTGTGAGAACATGTTCATCCAGAGTTTTGAACAATATAGAACCATTATTGTTTTAATTACCTTTCTTCTCACATTTAAGTACATAAATTAGGTATATATTTAACTTAATGGGTTTATTATGAAAAAAAGCCAACATGTTTTCACAGTTTTTTGCGTTTTTCGTCCATCCATGTTATTTTTTAGCATAACAACTTATTTATTCTTTCTTGTTGGTTTATGAAATTTGGGACATTAGACCCCGTTATAATTTGTGAACCGGTTTAAAAAAACCAAAAACTTGGTTCTAATGTCCAAATTCACTAAACAAAAAAAAAGAATAATTATTATTTTTTTGAAACCAAAATAACATGGGGAGAACCGCAAAAAAACATGAAAACCATGTATTTTTTTCATAATAAACCCTAACTTAATTAACCTGCGGATAATGTTGTTACCGTGGTGTTAGTAGTTAAAAAGGTAAGTTGGTCTGACAACTGTATGGACATGGTAACCGTTCCGTGTTTCTGTTGAAACAGTTCAATCAACCCCGCCAAACTTCTCTCTCTTACTCACTCACATCAATCCTAAAATACCTAAACCACGTTTCATCTTTTCTTCTCCCAACTGCTTTCATGACTTCCTAAAACCCAAACACTAATCACTTATTCTTCTTCCCTACTCCTTCCAAACTCTCCGATAACCCTAACAGACTAAGTGTCGAATATGTGCATCCCTACACTCTATCAAATGGCCAACAAACAACCCCTTCTCGTTGTTGCGTTGGTGAGGATGTTGAGAAGCCCCCTTGTCAATACCATGCAACTCAAACCCACACAACTAACATTGCAAACCTACATTTTCCCAAAAACATACTGGAAGGGTTATGAATCTGATGGTGGAGGTGTCTTTCTTCAAGCCCACCTCTGATACACTATGATAGCCTCTCCTGTGTCAAGATCAGAGATGGTCTATTAGTTTTGGTAACAACCTGTTCTTATATCCTTCCACCAAAACATCAGGAGGAACCATTTCTAAATGTCACTAAACTGTTAGATTACTGCTGACGTCTTCTCAGAGAAGTACTTCTCTTCCGGGGACATAACAGATAATACAAATCTTGTCTGAAGACGATACATGGGCAATCTTCTACACTCTATGGTGTAGCAGAATCAAAGTGGGTGCACCCTGTTCAGAAATGATCTCTCCCCAACTTATATTTCCTCCTCTTCCCTTAGTGGTGATGACCTGAGATGCAACTTGGTTCATTTGACCAACTCAGCAGGTGAATACCCATAGCCCTACACCTTGTGGATGTGGACTAATGCTGAACATGGCAGTTGGTAATTTTTTGTATTCCCAGATTAAATGGATGGTGTTATTCTAGATTTAAAGTGGATAACAGACTTGTTCATAAAGAATTGAAAACTGCTATATGCTTGTTCAGGTTATGTGGATGACATAATTTTTGGTATTACTAATGAACAGTTAAGAGCAGAATTGTTCACTGCTCATGAACATCTAAATATGAATGACCATGATGGTGAACTTACCTCTTTTTAGGATACAGGTTAAACAACCTCAAATGGAATTTTCATATATCAAAGAAAGTATACATTGGATCTTTTGAAAAGTTTAATTTGATCAATGTTTCCCATCAAAACCCCAAGGCAAACGCAATGTAAAGTTGGATGCTGATGCTGTGGCAATAGTGTTTCAGTACAACTTAAGAGGCAATGATTAGGAGCTTCCTATACTTAACTCCAGTAACCAATATTATGTTTGCTACCTGTTTAGTGCCAGGTATCAAGCTAATCCAAATGAATCACATGAGCTGCTGTGAAAAGGATCTTTAAATACCGAAGGTACACCAAGTTTGGTCTTTTGTATCCCAAAGACTCCAGCCTTGAACTAATTGGTTATCGATTTGATTTTGAGGTTAAGCTAGACAGAAAAGCACAATAGGTGGATGTCAACTCCTTGGTGGTAAGGTGTATCATTGTGGTCCAGCAAGAGCAGAATTTTGTTTTCTACTTCCACATTGAAGCTTGAGGACATTGCTGCTGGAAGCTACTGTGGGCAGCATTCTATGGATGTTGCATCAGCTTGAGGACTATGGCCATTTATATAGGAAAGATCCTTAACTGGTGACAATACAAGTGCCATAGCTATATCCAACAATCCAATTTTCCACTCTAGAACAAATCATATTGAGGTCAGACATCACTTCATAAGGGATCACATCGAAAAAGGTAATCTGGAGATAAGTTTTGTTTCCACAGAAGAACAGCTTGCAAACATTTTCACCAAACCTCTTGATGAAAACAAGTTCAATTACCATGTAAGCAAGTTGGGTATGTTAAATAAAGTTTACTAAGTGTCATTGATGTTCCAAAGTCACTTGTTCAATTCTGTCAAAATTTTACAGAACAGCCGAGACAGAACAGGTTTCAATTATTCTGTACTTAGCCAGTTTTTAAAAATTTGGACAGCTTGGACATATAACAGGCTAGAAAAAATAAGTTTTAAACTCAAGATTGTTCTGTTGTAGAAACTCTCAAATTGCTCACTCTGCTAATCTGTCATACAAGGCCATGCCATGTCACTAGTTCAGCTATTGAACAGGTTTCACAATGAAACCTGTTCTCATATAGCTGCACAGGTTTCATGAACAGCTTGAAGAGTGATCAGTGTGTGATGAAACATGTTCATCACAGGTTTGAACAATACTTAGACCATTAGTTTTCAATTACCTTTCTTCACATTTAAGTTACATAAATTAAGTATATATTTAACTTAATGGGTTTATTATGAAAAAAGCCAACATGTTTTCACGTTTTTTGCGTTTTCGTCCCTCCATGTTATTTTTTACATGAAAAACCTTATGTTATTCTTTTCTTGTTGGTTTAGTGAAATTTGGACATTAGACCCCGGTTATAATTTGTGAACCGGGTTTTAAAAAAACAAAACACTGGGTTCTAATGTCCAAATTTCACTAAACAAAAAAGAAAAGAATAATTTAAGATTTTTTTGAAACAAAATAACATGGAGGGACGAAAACGCAAAAAAACATGAAACCATGTTGATTTTTTTCATAATAAACCCTAACTTAATTACCTGCGGATAATGTTTGTTACGTGTGTTAGTAGTTAAAAAGGTGAAGTTGGTCTGACAACTGTATTGACATGGTAAACCGTTTCGTTTTCTGTTAGAAACATTTCAGATCAACCGCCCAAACCTTTCTCTCTCTTACTCACTCACATTCAAATCCTATAAATACCTAAACCACTGTTTCATCTTATTCTTCTTCCCTACTGCTTTCATAACTTCCTGATAAACCCTAACACTATTTCATCTTATTCTTCTTCCCTACTCCTTCCATAACTTCCTGATAAACCCTAACAGACTAAGTGTCGAAATATCGTGCATCCCTACTACTCTATCAAATGGCTCAACAAAACAACCCCCTTCTCTCTGTGTTCGTTGGTGATAATGTTGAGAAGCACCCCTCTGTCAATACCATGCTCACAATCAAACCCACCAACTACATTGCAAACCTGACTATTCCCAAAAACTATACTGGGAAGGGTTATGAATCTATGGTGGAGTTTCTTCAAGCCCATCCTCTGCATTACACGATGATAGCCTCTCCTAGTGTCAAGTATCAGGAGATGGTCTATGAGTTTTGGTACACCTGTTCTTATGATCCTTCTACCAAAACCATCAGAGGAACGATTCTAAATGGCACTCAAACTGTTGAGATTACTGCTGCTCTTCTCAGAGAAGTACTTCATCTTCCAGTGGCTAACACATATGACAAATCTTAGTCTGAAGACGAATACATGGGCAATCTTCTACACTTCTATGGTGTAGCAGAATCAAAGGTGGGTGCACCCCTGTTCAGAAATGATCTCTCCCCAACTTACAGTTTCCTCTTCGCCTTAGTGGTGATGAGCCTGAGATGCAAACTTGGTTCATTTGACCAACTCAGCAGGGATGAGACACCCATAGCCCTACACCTTGTGGATGGGACTAATCTGAACATGGCAAGGTGGTAAATTTTGGTATTCCAGATTTAAAGTGGATGGTTATTCCATATTTAAAGTGGATACCAGACTGTTCATAAAGAAAGTGAAAACTGATATTATGCTTGTTCAAGTTTATGTGGATGACATAATTTTTGGTATTACTAATGAACAGTTAAGCAAGAATTGTTCACTGCTCATGAAATCTAAATATGAAATGACCATGATCGGTGAACTTACTCTCTTTTTAGGATTACAGGTTAAACAAACCTCAAATGGAATTTTCATATATCAAAGAAAGTATACATTGGATCTTTTGAAAAAGTTTAAATTTGATCAATGTTGTCCCATCAAAACCCCAATGGCAACCAATGTAAAGTTGGATGCTGATGCCTGTGGCAAAGTTGTTTCAGTAACAACTTACAGAGGCATGATTAGGAGCTTCCTATACTTAACTTCCAGTAGACCAGATATTATGTTTGTTACCTGTTTATGTGCCAGGTATCAAGCTAATCCAAATGAATCACATCTAGCTGCTGTGAAAAGGATCTTTAAATACCTAAAGGATACACCAAGTTTGGGTCTTTTGTATCCCAAAGACTCCAGCCTTGAACTAATTGGTTATTCAGATTCTGATTTTGCAGGTTACAGGCTAGACAGGAAAAGCACAATAGGTGGATGTCAACTCCTTGGTGGTAAGTTGATCAGTTGGTGCAGCAAGAAGCAGAATTTTGTTTCTACTTCCACTATTGAAGCTGAGGACATTGCTGCTGGAAGCTACTGTGGGCAGATTCTATGGATGTTGCATCAGCTTGAGGACTATGGCCATTTATATAGGAAAGATCCTATACTGTGTGACAATACAAGTGCCATAGCTATCTCCAACAATCCAATTTTCCACTCTAGAACAAATCATATTGAGGTCAGACATCACTTCATAAGGGATCACATCGAAAAAGGTAATCTGGAGATAAGTTTTGTTTCCACAGAAGAACAGCTTGCAAACATTTTCACCAAACCTCTTGATGAAAACAAGTTCAATTACCATGTAAGCAAGTTGGGTATGTTAAATAAAATTTACTAAGTGTCATTGATGTTCCAAAGTCACTTGTTCAATTCTGTCAAAATTTTACAGAACAGCCAAGACAGAACAGGTTTCAGTTGTTCTGTACTTAGCCAGTTTTTAAAAATTTGGACAGCTTGGACATATAACAGGCTAGACAAAATAAGTTTTAAACTCAAGATTGTTCTGTTGTACAAACTCTCAAACTGCTCACTCTGCTAATCTGTCATACAAGGCCATGCCTTGTCACCAGTTCAGCTATTGAACAGGTTTCACAATGAAACCTGTTCTCATATAGCTGCACAGGTTTCATGAACAGCTTGAAGAGTGATCAGTGTGTGATGAAACATGTTCATCACAGGTTTGAACAAGACTTAGACCATTAGTTTTTAATTACCTTTCTTCACATTTAAGTTACATAAATTAAGTATATATTTAACTTAATGGGTTTATTATGAAAAAAGCCAACATGTTTTCACGTTTTTTGCGTTTTCGTCCCTCCATGTTATTTTTTCCATGAAAAACCTTATGTTATTCTTTTCTTGTTGGTTTAGTGAAATTTGGACATTAGACCCCGGTTATAATTTGTGAACCGGGTTTTAAAAAACCAAAAAACTGGGTTCTAATGTCCAAATTTCACTAAACAAAAAAGAAAAGAATAACTTAAGTTTTTTTTTAAACAAAATAACATCGAGGGACGAAAACGCAAAAAACATGAAACCATGTTAATTTTTTTCATAATAAACCCTAACTTAATTACCCGCGGATAATGTTTGTTACGTGTGTTAGTAGTTAAAAAGGTCAAGTTGGTCTGACAACTGTATTGACATGGTAAACCGTTCCGTTTTCTGTTAGAAACATTTCAGATCAACCGCCCAAACCTTTCTCTCTCTTACTCACTCACATTCAAATCCTATAAATACCTAAACCACTGTTTCATCTTATTCTTCTTCCCTACTGCTTTCATGACTTCCTAATAAACCCTAACACTATTTCATCTTATTCTTCTTCCCTACTCCTTCCATAACTTCCTGATAAACCCTAACAGACTAAGTGTCGAAATATCGTGCATCCCTACTACTCTATCAAATGGCTCAACAAAACAACCCCCTTCTCTCTGTGTTCGTTGGTGATGATGTTGAGAAGCACCCCTCTGTCAATACCATGCTCACAATCAAACCCACCAACTACATTGCAAACCTGACTATTCCCAAAAACTATACTGGAAGGGTTATGAATCTATGGTGGAGTTCCTTCAAGCCCATCCTCTGCATTACACTATGATAGCCTCTCCTGGTGTCAAGTATCAGGAGATGGTCTATGAGTTTTGGTACACCTGTTCTTATGATCCTTCTACCAAAACCATCAGAGGAACCATTCTAAATGGCACTCAAACTGTTGAGATTACTGCTGCTCTTCTCAGAGAAGTACTTCATCTTCCAGTGGCTAACACATATGACAAATCTTAGTCTGAAGACGAATAGATGGGCAATCTTCTACACTTCTATGGTGTAGCAGAATCAAAGGTGGGTGCACCCCTGTTCAGAAATGATCTCTCCCCAACTTACAGTTTCCTCTTCGCCTTAGTGGTGATGAGCCTGAGATGCAAACTTGGTTCATTTGACCAACTCAGCAGGGATGAGATACCCATAGCCCTACATCTTGTGGATGGGACTAATCTGAACATGGCAAGGTGGTAAATTTTGGTATTCCAGATTTAAAGTGGATGGTTATTCCAGATTTAAAGTGGATACCAGACTGTTCATAAAGAAAGTGAAAACTGATATTATGCTTGTTCAAGTTTATGTGGATGACATAATTTTTGGTATTACTAATGAACAGTTAAGCAAGAATTGTTCACTGCTCATGAAATCTAAATATGAAATGACCATGATGGGTGAACTTACTCTCTTTTTAGGATTACAGGTTAAACAAACCTCAAATGGAATTTTCATATATCAAAGAAAGTATACATTGGATCTTTTGAAAAAGTTTAAATTTGATCAATGTTGTCCCATCAAAACCCCAATGGCAACCAATGTAAAGTTGGATGCTGATGCCTGTGGCAATGTTGTTTCAGTTACAACTTACAGAGGCATGATTAGGAGCTTCCTATACTTAACTTCCAGTAGACCAGATATTATGTTTGCTACCTGTTTATGTGCCAGGTTTCAAGCTAATCCAAATGAATCACATCTAGCTGCTGTGAAAAGGATCTTTAAATACCTAAAGGGTACACCAAGTTTGGGTCTTTTGTATCCCAAAGACTCCAGCCTTGAACTAATTGGTTATTCAGATTCTGATTTTGCAGGTTACAGGCTAGACAGGAAAAGCACAATAGGTGGACGTCAACTCCTTGGTGGTAAGTTGATCAGTTGGTGCAGCAAGATGCAGAATTTTGTTTCTACTTCCACTATTGAAGCTGAGGACATTGCTGCTGGAAGCTACTGTGGGCAGATTCTATGGATGTTGCATCAGCTTGAGGACTATGGCCATTTATATAGGAAAGATCCTATACTGTGTGACAATACAAGTGCCATAGCTATCTCCAACAATCCAATTTTCCACTCTAGAACAAATCATATTGAGGTCAGACATCACTTCATAAGGGATCACATCGAAAAAGGTAATCTGGAGATAAGTTTTGTTTCCACAGAAGAACAGCTTGCAAACATTTTCACCAAACCTCTTGATGAAAACAAGTTCAATTACCATGTAAGCAAGTTGGGTATGTTAAATAAAATTTACTAAGAGTCATTGATGTTCCAAAGTCACTTGTTCAATTCTGTCAAAATTTTACAGAACACCCGAGACAGAACAGGTTTCAGTTGTTCTGTACTTAGCCAGTTTTTAAAAATTTGGACAGCTTGGACATATAACAGGCTCGACAAAATAAGTTTTAAACTCAAGATTGTTCTGTTGTACAAACTCTCAAACTGCTCACTCTGCTAATCTGTCATACAAGGCCATGCCTTGTCACCAGTTCAGCTATTGAACAGGTTTCACAATGAAACCTGTTCTCATATAGCTGCACAGGTTTCATGAACAGCTTGAAGAGTGATCAGTGTGTGATGAAACATGTTCATCACAGGTTTGAACAAGACTTAGACCATTAGTTTTTAATTACCTTTCTTCACATTTAAGTTACATAAATTAAGTATATATTTAACTTAATGGGTTTATTATGAAAAAAGCCTACATGTTTTCACGTTTTTTGCGTTTTCGTCCCTCCATGTTATTTTTTCCATGAAAAACCTTATGTTATTCTTTTCTTGTTGGTTTAGTGAAATTTGGACATTAGACCCCGGTTATATTTTGTGAACCGGGTTTTAAAAAACCAAAAAACTGGGTTATAATGTCCAAATTTCACTAAACAAAAAAGAAAAGAATAACTTAAGTTTTTTTTGAAACAAAATAACATCGAGGGACGAAAACGCAAAAAACATGAAACCATGTTAATTTTTTTCATAATAAATGTAACAACTCAACTTTTAGCCAACTTAATATCTGACCATCGAACCAATAATGTAATCTTATTATATCTGATTTTGAGATAATAATGTAATCTTATTATATTATTTATGATGTAAGTTATTTAAGTTTGAAATTATTTACTTAAATTATATATATATGATATTAATTATTAAAGATGAGTAAATTAAAAGAGATGTAAGATACAAAAGTTTAGTGGGTTAAATACACAAATATATTAAATGATATATAAAATCTCCAATTAATAGCAATTAACACATCATTAAGATTTTAACTCTCTCTCTCTCTACTCTCTCTCTACCTCACGGATTCTTCACAACTCCTTCAAGAACTCCATAATTTTGCTATTAAATGAAGATTTAAGACAATTGAAGGTTACAAGAAGCAACAATCACCATCAAGCAACAAGATTTAGAGGTAATTCTTGATTAAATTTCAAGATTTTAAGATTTTGGTTCGGTTTTGTGTGAAACCGAAACCAAAGAATTAAAATATGAGATTTAGTTGTTGCATGTGTAAAATTTTACTAGTTTATAATGAATTTAAGATAATAAAAGTGATAGAAACTAAAATCATGGGTTGGATCATCCAAAATGTGATGAAATCGGAATTATTGATGAAAATGTGTTCTTGGCAAAAATATCATATTTTGGATGATCTTGGTCATAATAGTGTGATATCGATAAGGAAAATAGTATAAAATCAATCAAATAATGATAATACAACTTTATGTTAAGTTGCATGTTGATAAAATGGATTTTTGGGAATTTTTATGAAAAATCCGTAAATATAAAAGATGAACACCAAGAACAATTTCTGGAAAATTATGAAGACTCGGGATCCGAATTCGGATGAGACCGAATTCGGATGTAGCCCCATTTCGGATCTGTACTTCGGACAAAATACTTAAATTCAGATATCTTGGCTATTTTGGATGAAGTACCATTTCGGACGAAAGGTGGTCCGAACTCGGATGATCCGAGTTCGGATGGTGCTTAATTCGGATCAAATACACCATTTCGGATATGCCATTTCGGATGATCCGGAACCGAATCCGGATGATCCGAATTCGGTTGGTCCGAATTCGGATGGTCCTAATCCGGATGTGGTTTTTATGATTCAAAATATAACAACAGAATTCCTTATATAAATATGAATGATCAGATTTCAGAAATGTAACTTTAAAAGACTTTGAGATTATTACTGACAAAGAATAGAAAGATTCTGATAAGATTTAAGAGATTGATGATAATATGATCAAAATATAAGATTTTGATATCAAAGACCAACGAATGAATCTTGAGCATAAATGATGAACACTGAATATATATTATTCAGATGATATAAGAGCTAATAAATATCAGAAATGATATTAATAACAGATTGAGCAACGAGCAAAATGTCGAGCATCTGAAAGTCTGATATAAATCAGATAGTGGTTCTATCCACTACAGATTGTGAGCAACAGAGCCAGAGCCAGAAACTAAAAGAGCACAAATAGCCAGTAACTGTGAGTTGTAGATTTCACTTTAACTGCATATTATGTGAATTGAGACTTTTGTTGCTTTATTCTGATTTATTTGATTCTGATCTTGAGCTTATTGATATATTGTCATAGTATATTTACTATGATTTGTTGAGCTGAGTATTTCTTCTTCTAGATTCGATTCTTTGACGAGTCATTTGATTGTTAAGCTTAACTCCATCACTATTGCTCAGTGTTGGGTTAATGTTAGGCTTATGATGTGCTGATTTACGTGATGAAAGCACAGAGGGTAGCTAGAGCTGAGCATTCCGATGATATCCATATAGAGCTTTTACTGGTAGCTAGCCCAGTACGTGGCTGATCCCCACTAATGATGCGTGTGTATGGATTTATCATCATCCGAGCATTCCTTATGAATTTGTCTAAAAGTCTCAAGAGCAACAACAGTTTTATAACTGGGAGCTGAGCAAATCCGCGCATCAAAAGAGCATTAATTGGCCAATGACCCTTCGAGATTGAGCTGTGCATGAGCCTAGTGCAGTGCATATAGAGCTGAGCCGTGCATGAGCCGAGTGCAGTGCATGTGCTTCCGCGTTCATAATTGCATGTTAAATGTGAAATTCTACATTCTCACTAAGCAATTAAGCTTACCCCGTTGTTGCATTATTTTTCAGGTAAAGGCAAAGGATTGGCTGGACCTAGTTCTTAGGTCGGGACTTGAAAGAGCTTGAAGTACATTAGAACCTGTTCCAACACCTTGGTACTTAGCTGATGATTGAGCTTTGGGGTTCGGGTCTAGTTTATATTATGTGATTTGATGTAATAGTCTAGATATTTGTACCTTGCTACTTAAAATTCTGTCTCTGTTTGTAATTAATTTTATTTCCGCAATTGTAAATTTTATCTTAGTTTCATGATTGATAATGCGTTGCTACTGGGCCTTGACTTGAGACCTTTGAGAAATCAGAGGGTCTCACAGGATGGTATCAGAGCAATAGTTTGAGTGAATCATTGTATTATGTGTAATACATGATCTCAAACTTGTGCAATGCTATAGTATCAATCATGACAGGATGGCTTGAACTAAGATAGGTTTCAGAGACTAGTAGGACGGGGCATGAAAGGGTACAATGTGCTAGCCTAATGATCTAAATATTTAGTGATTTGAATTTCAGAGCTATGTCAGGAGAAGGTGGACCATCAGGTGGTATGACCCCAGAGCAAGTCCTGGAAATGATGCAACAACTAATAACCCAGAATAATGAGCAACAAAACAAGTTTATGCTTAAGCAAATTGAATCAATAAAGAAAATTGAGAAGAGAAATAAACATAAAAAGAAGCAAACTGAACAGTCAAGCGAATCGGAATCCGATAATGAGCATGTCAATAAACGAGCTGTGCATCCAAAAGGCTGTAGATTTAAAGACTTCAAAGCGAGTGGTGCCATGACGTTTGAAGGCACAGTAGATCCAATACAAGCGTTAGATTGGATAAATCATACTGAAGAGATTTTCAGTATCTCAGAATGTCTGGACAGCAATAGAGTTAAGTTCGCTACAGCACTGTTCGTTGGAGCTGCTAGAGCCTGGTGGAAAACACAAAGGAGCATCTATGGTGAGGAAGCAATTACGACATTGGATTGGGAGCAGTTTTTGGAGATGTTCAACGCCAAATATTGTCCAACAGACAAACAAGACGAACTCGAGATGCAGTTGATGCAATTGAAACAAGGAACTAAGACCGTTGATGAATATGAACATGAGTTCTCGAGACTTTGCGGCTACTCGTCATATCAAGTAGCAACAGAAGAGCGTAAGATAAACCGATTCAGACTGGGTCTGAATCCAATATATAGAAGACAAATGAGCAGCATAAAGTTCACGACGTATCTCAGTATAGTGGAAGCAGCAAGAATGGTGGAGCGGGAATTCACAGATTCGAGTTGTGAACCGGTTATGATGGCTATAAATCCTACATGTCCATCTCCACCTAAGAAACAGAAGTCTAGTAGATTCTTCGGTTCATCCAAGTCTAGTCAGCAGCAGTCGCAAGCATCTTCTACACCTCAGAAGACTAGAGTTTATTCCATACAGTCAGGAGCGCGACCGTGTAAACGCTGTAACAAATTTCATAGCGGACGCTGCAACCCTATAGATGTGACCTGTTACACTTGTAACCGGATTGGACATGGAAGTGATGAGTGCCCAGAAAGAAACGACGTATGCTACAACTGTGGTGAGCGTGGACATTATGCCAAACATTGCCCAAATGCACGCGTGCTTACTAATCAGGAACAACCCGTTGGCAGAGCAATTCAACAGAGTACTACAATGATACCTACAGCAAAGGCGCGAGCTTTCCATATAACTGCTGAGGATGCCGAGGAGACACCAGAGACGCCAAAAGACCACAACGGTAACTAATAATAATAAATTTCTTATATGATAAAATGATTTAATTTCGTTGCCAGCTGAAAATCAATTCCAAAAGTAAATACTGAGTAAACTGTATAACCCTGTCATCGATAGTATAATGCGGATGACATATGGGTTGTATCAGTTGAAGTTATGATACAGATACTTTCTTAATCAGAAATTATACCTATAAACAATATAGGTATTGTAATTTGAATCGTGTATGATTCAAAAGCTCTAAGAAATCAAAATATAAACCAAAACACAAGCTACTTCATAAATCCTTGTAATTTAAAAGATTACAGCATGCCTTATAATGAGACAGAGGTAGAAGTTGCTAATTAAATAATAATAATAAAACCTATTGAGAAGATGATCTTTGAACCAAATTGTTAAGCACTCAGTGACAACTTGAGTAAGAATCAAAGAAGTCAGAGGCACAAAGCGAGAGTGATAAAGAAATAGATTGAGATCTTTGTGAAATCAAGCGATTGGTCATAAATGACCAATGAAATGCCGTCAAATACCAAAATAAATGTAAGAATGGATTCTCACTATGTCGACGTGAGACTAGTGAGATACCTAAAATGGAATTCCTATTCCATCTAACTGCACATAAAATAAAAGCTTCCGCCAAAATAGTAAAGTAATTTAAATTCAGAAATTCGCCGATGAAAATTCAAACATAAGTCTTTACGTATAATTAAATTAATAGAGGAAGGCGATAACGATAAAGTAGAAGATGATGTAAATGGTCGTGGAAACGGTTTTGGAACCCTGGTAACTTGAGATCTGACTTCAATAATAAGAATCTGTCGTTATGTCTCACGAATCAAATCGAGAAAACCTAAGTAAATTGTCGATTTCTATCAACTTGTTCCTTGGAATTCGATTCTGTATCGCATTTGTTTTCCATGTCGTTAAATGTTCCTATTTACTGCAAGATTTGAAAGTGTATGATCACTTCAAGATCTTGATCAAATTTTGAATTGCTTGAAATATTCATCAACTGTTGAAATTGTTGCAAAGAAAATGTGATCGATTATAAATTCTGTTTTGTTCGACAAGCTCTAAATACAACATTTCAAACATTCTGCCTCAAACTCTCATTCTTGGCTTCTAACATTCGATCTTCTTGGAGGATTTTACTTCTCGAGAGACTGCATACATAAAAGATTTGGCGGATATGACAGCGCAAATTGAGACTAAGGTAGGTGAGGTGAAGTCGCTACATAAAGAGTTGACTCCGACTGTTGCGCCGTAGGATAGATATTATTTGTTTGATAAAGCAAAGAAAATTATAAGTCTTCATAACAAGACAACATAATCAGAAATCAGTTAAGCGATTGATGATTGAAACATCATCAATAAATGAAACATAAAAATACAGATTTCAGACTTCCGAAAAGCTCTGTATCTATTTCAAGAGCAAATGAAAAGAGATATGAGCAAATTGTTATATATATTGAGCTGCAAGTTAAATTGAAAAGAGATATAAAGTTAAATCTCAAAAGTCCACAAAAAGAATATATAACTGATAATCAGAAGCCGTAAAAAATCTCTTATGTGATTACATAAATTAGCAACTGAAAATTTTGCAATAATACAATGAGAGATTTAAAAAGCCATAACTGGCTCAAGATCAAACGAAAGTGATACATGAGCTAACTCATGTATTGAGTTATTATCTGAAATAATTAAGACTTAAAGTTAATATTTATTAAGGATATGAATAATAAATCAGAATCCCTAAAATGATCAAATGACAATTTTGAAAAGAAACTTGAGTTTTGTGCTTGAAAATCTCAAAGAAATAAAAGATATGAAATACAGATGGTGCTCGTTCAGTGGAAACACCACAAAGGTTCGTATTAGTCTTGGAAATTAGAAATATCATAAAAGCTATCTGTCCAAGTCTGATCGAACATATCTAACTTCGAGGACGAAGTTTGTGCGTGGTGGAGCCCATTCCGTAACAACTCAACTTTTAGCCAACTTAATATCTGACCATAGAACCAATAATGTAATTATTATATCTGATTTTGAGATAATAATGTAATTTTATTATATTATTTATGATGTAAGTTATTTAAGTTTGAAATTATTTACTTAAATTATATATATATGATATTAATTATTAAAGATGAGTAAATTAAAAGAGATGTAAGATACAAAAGTTTAGTGGGTTAAATACACAAATATATTAAATGATATATAAAATCTCCAATTAATAGCAATTAACACATCATTAAGATTTTAACTCTCTCTCTCTACACATCATTAAGACTTTAACTCTCTCTCTCTACTCTCTCTCTACCTCACGGATTCTTCACAACTCCTTCAAGAACTCCATAATTTTGCTATTAAATGAAGATTTAAGACAATTGAAGGTTACAAGAAGCAACAATCACCATCAAGCAACAAGATTTAGAGGTAATTCTTGATTAAATTTCAAGATTTTAAGATTTTGGTTCGGTTTTGTGTGAAACCGAAACCAAAGAATTAAAATATGAGATTTAGTTGTTGCATGTGTAAAATTTTACTAGTTTATAATGAATTTAAGATAATAAAAGTGACAGAAACTAAAATCATGGGTTGGATCATCCAAAATGTGATGAAATCGGAATTATTGATGAAAATGTGTTCTTGGCAAAAATATCATATTTTGGATGATCTTGGTCATAATAGTGTGATATCGATAAGGAAAATAGTATAAAATCAATCAAATAATGATAATACAACTTTATGTTAAGTTGCATGTTGATAAAATGGATTTTTGGAAATTTTTATGAAAAATCCGTAAATATATAAGATGAACACCAAGAACAATTTCTGGAAAATTATGAAGACTCGAGATCCGAATTCGGATGTAGCCCCATTTCGGATCTGTACTTCGGACAAAATACTTAAATTCAGATATCTTGGCTATTTTGGATGAAGTACCATTTCGGACGAAAGGTGGTCCGAACTCGGATGATCCGAGTTCGGATGGTGCTTAATTCGGATCAAATACACCATTTCGGATATGCCATTTCGGATGATCCGGAACCGAATCCGGATGATCCGAATTCGGTTGGTCCGAATTCGGATGGTCCTAATCCGGATGTGGTTTTTATGATTCAAAATATAACAACAGAATTCCGTATATAAATATGAATGATCAGATTTCAGAAATGTAACTTTATAAGACTTTGAGATTATTACTGACAAAGAATAGAAAGATTCTGATAAGATTTAAGAGATTGATGATAATATGATCAAAATATAAGATTTTGATATCAAAGACCAACGAATGAATCTTGAGCATAAATGATGAACACTGAATATATATTATTCAGATGATATAAGAGTTAATAAATATCAGAAATGATATTAGTAACAGATTGAGCAACGAGCAAAATGTCGAGCATCTGAAAGTCTGATATAAATCAGATAGTGGTTCTATCCACTACAGATTGTGAGCAACAGAGCCAGAGCCAGAAACTAAAAGAGCACAAATAGCCAGTAACTGTGAGTTGTAGATTTCACTTTAACTGCATATTATGTGAATTGAGACTTTTGTTGCTTTATTCTGAATTATTTGGCATTCTGATCTTGAGCTTATTGATATATTGTCATGGTATATTTACTATGATTTGTTGAGCTGAGTATTTCTTTTTCTAGATTCGATTCTTTGACGAGTCATTTGATTGTTAAGCTTAACACCATCACTATTGCTCAGTGTTGGGTTAATGTTAGGCTTATGATGTGCTGATTTACGTGATGAAAGCACAGAGGGTAGCTAGAGCTGAGCATTCCGATGATATCCATATAGAGCTTTTACTGGTAGCTAGCCCAGTACGTGGCTGATCCCCACTAATGATGCGTGTGTATGGATTTATCATCATCCGAGCATTCCTTATGAGTTTGTCTAAAAGTCTCAAGAGCAACAACAGTTTTATAACTGGGAGCTGAGCAAAGTCGCGCATCAAAAGAGCATTAATTGGCCAATGACCCTTCGAGATTGAGCTGTGCATGAGCCTAGTGCAGTGCATATAGAGCTGAGCCGTGCATGAGCCGAGTGCAGTGCATGTGCTTCCGCGTTCATAATTGCATGTTAAATGTGAAATTCTACATTCTCACTAAGCAAATAAGCTTACCCGTTGTTGCATTATTTTTCAGGTAAAGGTAAAGGATTGGCTGGACCTAGTTCTTAGGTCGGGACTTGAAAGAGCTTGAAGTACATTAGAACCTGTTCCAACACCTTGGTACTTAGCTGATGATTGAGCTTTGGGGTTCGGGTCTAGTTTATATTATGTGATTTGATGTAATAGTCTAGATATTTGTACCTTGCTACTTAAAATTCTATCTCTGTTTGTAATTAATTTTATTTCCGCAATTGTAAATTTTATCTTAGTTTCATGATTGATAATGCGTTGCTACTGGGCCTTGACTTGAGACCTTTGAGAAATCAGAGGGTCTCACAATAAACCCTAACTTAATTACCCGCGGATAATGTTTGTTACGTGTGTTAGTAGTTAAAAAGGTCAAGTTGGTCTGACAACTGTATTGACATGGTAAACCGTTTCGTTTTCTGTTAGAAACATTTCAGATCAACCGCCCAAACCTTTCTCTCTCTTACTCACTCACATTCAAATCCTATAAATACCTAAACCACTGTTTCATCTTATTCTTCTTCCCTACTGCTTTCATGACTTCCTGATAAACCCTAACACTATTTCATCTTATTCTTCTTCCCTACTCCTTCCATAACTTCCTGATAAACCCTAACAGACTAAGTGTCGAAATATCGTGCATCCCTACTACTCTATCAAATGGCTCAACAAAACAACCCCCTTCTCTCTGTGTTCGTTGGTGATGATGTTGAGAAGCACCCCTCTGTCAATACCATGCTCACAATCAAACCCACCAACTACATTGCAAACCTGACTATTCCCAAAAACTATACTGGGAAGGGTTATGAATCTATGGTGGAGTTTCTTCAAGCCCATCCTCTGCATTACACTATGATAGCGTCTCCTGGTGTCAAGTATCAGGAGATGGTCTATGAGTTTTGGTACACCTGTTCTTATGATCCTTCTACCAAAACCATCAGAGGAACCATTCTAAATGGCACTCAAACTGTTGAGATTACTGCTGCTCTTCTCAGAGAAGTACTTCATCTTCCAGTGGCTAACAGATATGACAAATCTTAGTCTGAAGACGAATACATGGGCAATCTTCTACACTTCTATGGTGTAGCAGAATCAAAGGTGGGTGCACCCCTGTTCAGAAATGATCTCTCCCCAACTTATAGTTTCCTCTTCGCCTTAGTGGTGATGAGCCTGAGATGCAAACTTGGTTCATTTGACCAACTCAGCAGGGATGAGATACCCATAGCCCTACACCTTGTGGATGG
>JAANYP010005768.1:0-27612 GCA_020465985.1 Centrapalus pauciflorus | reverse complement strand
AAGTCAAACATAACTTGGTGATCAAGGTTCAAATGTACCCTTCAATGTGTGTTTCCTTGCAGTGGCTAATAAAAATTGCAATTAACTGAAATTATCTTCTTTATCTAATAAATTGAAGATAATGGATGCTCATCCATAATACAAAAATGTTCTATCCATAAAATTTGCAAATACTCAATTCTCATACCTTTGCTTCATCCAAAATAACAACCTGCTCTTGGTGTATCTCGTACATGCAGCTAACACAATTTCAGCTAGGGGTGTTATACGTGGACCAAATACCCAAACCGAACCGGTCCCGGTCCCGAATAGGACCGATTGTAAAGTAATTGTCCGGTCCTCGGGTTAAGATTTTAGCCAAATTCAGGTTCGGTCCGGTCCGGTCCGGTACGGTCCGATAACACCCCTAACCTTCAAAGTGGAGTTAAATTTTGAGTTTTTATGCACCACATACCCGGACCGAACCGGTACCAGTCCCGAATAGGACCGATTGTAAACTAATGGTCCGGTCCTCGGGTTCTCGGGTTTAGATTTTAGCCAAATTCGGGTTCGGTCCTAACCGGGTTCTGTCCGGTTCGGTCCGGATTTGGTCCCAATAACACCCCTAATTTCAGCAGCACCTATCCAGTAAAAATGAACTTCAGATATAGCTGTTATAAGGAATTCGAATATATGTACATATCTATCACTTAATTTGTTGATAAAATTGTATTGTGTGTGTGTTGATTTAATTGTAATAGTGAAGAACCTCATCACCTATATCTGCCAAAATCTGCAATATCGTTACTTACCTGACAAATAATTTAATCTGCAATATCTACTAAAAAAAGTGAAGAAACCATTCTTCAGTTGTACATACATGACCAGCCCATGCACATTCAAAATTAAAGCATTTCTACATTGCAACTTTCCTAAATGAAAGAAGGAATAAATTATAGTGTTGGTCTACAGCCACATTTCTAGGAGCACATACCAGAACCTGACTTTAAGTTGAATAATCAACATTTAAAATTAAGTCATCAAGCAGTAATATCTCCTGTCGATTTGAAAAACACGTAACGTAATAAAAATACGTGTCCTTGACCTTGTTTAGCCATATAATATACAATTGCAGCAGAATTGACTATTTTACCGGGGCCTAGTGCTCCTTGAATCAAACTTATTGACCTCTCAAGGACACCTTTTATAGCAAAAGCCTAACAAATGCAAGAGTCGGCCATTGTCACATTAACCATTAGCTCGGCACCATAACTAATCTAAAAATACATAGTCATGAATCCCTACTTGTTATGCATTAAGCTCTTGAAGACCAGGGGCACCAAACCGACGTGGCAGTGCATTGCAAACCATCTGAACCTCAACCTTAAAACGTAACAGGTGGTGATAAATGTATCTGCATCACTACATCATGTTAATAACAGTCACTATATATAATGAGAACTGAACAGAGAAAAAAAAGCTCAACGGGTATCTATCATCGCTTAAATACATGCATAATCGTAAATGCCAACACGCTTCTATCATGGAAAAAACATTAACCAAGTAATATCCACATTTGCAACAAAATCTCGAGTGTTAACTCCACTTGTGCAGTTAGCTTTATCTGAAACAGAAAAACCCAACTATTTAAAATTATTATCTTGTACCAAAAACAACTAAAAAAATAAGCTACCATTTTAATTGAGAGTTATATATTTCTTGCATACGTGAGAAATAGAGCAAGAATCAAAGAAACAATTAATGTTGCACATACCACATGTCCAACTGACTGCCAAGCTGGATGTGCCACAATCCCCTTAGTATCGCAACCCTTTCAAATCCTTTAACCAACGTTTTTAAACTATAACCAAACAAAACAGCACCACTGACATATAGGCTATATAAAGTTCAAAGAAAAACAAACCCCAAACCACATAAGCAAATAGTAACCTGCACAAAAAAAAACCCATAGCTTGAACCAAATTGCAACCATTTATGAGAAAAACAAGCAATAGATGGCAAAATAATGCAGTAAAAGTGAAACACTTCAAATGCTCACCTTGTGAAAAGAAAAGAATAAATTATTTTAAAATCTATGAAATACTATATTGTCTTACAAAATAGAAAAAACTCTACTCATAGTGCTAATGTAATCTTCTAATCTGTTTTCCAGCAACCATCATCACCATTCCGAGACTCATTGGAGTTCTGAGTCTCGGACTCAACAGTACACAACCACACACTTATTATTCGATTAACTAATTAGTTTATATATATTTACTGGTTTATTGTTGTTGCTACTTGCTACTGATTTATAATACCCACACAAGTACATAGCATAAGATCAGAAAAAAAAAAAAACAGTCCGAGACTCATCAGAATCCAAGACTCGGACTCACATTTACACACTTTCACTTCTTGTTGCAATTGTTATACAACAGCGAAACTGAAAGGATTATGGACAAATTGAGACTAAACATCCAAAAATTAGGTAGCAAATATGAAAGAATTATAAACCAATAATTAGGTAGTCAAACTCCCCAAACATCCAAAAATAAGACATCGTTTTTTAAGTCAAAACGAAGAAGTATAATTGACATCCTCTTGCGCCTCACACGGGGTAGGGAGGCTTTGCACCAAACTGAAGGGTGCAATCTAAATGCAGCACCATGTTATATGATAAGGTCCTTCATGTGACTAATATTATACTCCGGAAAGAAAAAAATTCAACCAAATAGCCTGATTGACCTGAGGCACAATTGCCTTATGAGTTGTGACTACACACATACATAATGCATGGGCACATTCAACTTTAAATAACATATAAGGATGATTAGAATCGATTTATTCTGTAATGAAATAACATATAAGCTCTTAAGATTAAAAAGTGAAGAAGACAAGAAGAATGATGCTTACATAAATGATGAGAACAGAGCACTTCACGAATTGAATATTATCATTGTAATCAATAACCGCAATTTCAGAACAGCAATATATATACATGATTGATGATGATCCATTAGCAAAACAGAGTGTTCTCACCTTGTAGATGTCAACCCAATATGTGTGTTTAAAAGGATACATGACTGTCAGTCCCGATTCACAGTTGGGCACTCCCCGACTGATTGACCATAAAGGATAATATCTTCTTTCTTTGTATTGTAGTTCTCCTCCAAACATTTGTTAGCATAGAAACATTTTTATTTAAGAAAATTGGGGGTATTTAGAGAAGTTCATATGATATAAGCAGAAAACAAAATATACAAAATGAAATAAGCATACCAGAAGCTACTTCGGCGGCTAGAAGGGTAGAGAGATTTTTGATCGATGGCTCAAACCAGAAATGAAAAGTCATATTTGAGTTCTTTGAAGTCGTCCTGAACAATGCAGAAATTAGAAACTTCACTAATAATAATCATATAAATCGCTCATAATTTGATCAGATAAAAATGATTTGAAGTCAACCTGAACAATGTTGAATTGTTGGTCTCTCTATTTCCAAAACAGAGTCTCAAAGTAAGTTTTAACCATATAGTATATACCACTTGTAACTTTTCAGCAGAAACAATAAAGAACAAGCTAAAAACACCTATCTCATTCCTTCAATCCACTTATAACCAACATATTTCAAATATATCTTCATATGTATTAAAACCTTTGTCACAGAGTTTACTTTGGTCCAGAACTTTAGATCTTTCTAATACAATAGAACATTCCGCAAAACAATAAGAAAAACAGAAAATATTTTATTTGATAGAAATGGACTTAAATATGGGTTTATTCGAGAGCAGCATTTTCAATTGGAGTTACTTTTGATGCACCTAAGATGAAATTCATTCATATATGCCATAGATAAAGAGAAGAGGACAATCTAACTCAAATAGACAGTCTCATTAAATTATTAATGATAAAAATTAAGTAATGATACGCATAAAGATAAAAGAGGATTTTTGGTTTAAATAAAAGGTCATGAATGAAACTAAGTTCACAAAACAGAACAATTGTTACATTTAACCTCAAAATTCAAATAAGCTGAATGGAATCATGGATAAGAGAAATACAAAGATAATATCATAAAAAAATGTCCACAAAATAGAATAGTTGTTACATTTGACTACCAAATTCAATTAAGTCAGATAATTAAGATACTTACAAAAATAATATGATAAAAAAAAGTTTTTTTAGCTATCAGAGTTATTTAAAATTGAGTATAAAATTACAGTATAAAGAATTGAACCCTTCAAAATCATCTGTCCACTCAAATGAGTTTCAAAGTCCTACTAATCCTATAGACAAAAGTTACAAGACACAAATATGAGACTAACCTTTGGTATCAGTCATGACGAAAGCAAGAGAGTATCAGACACCTGCAGAAAGAATGCAGAATTCATAATTTAGTAAAACATAAAATCTATAAAACCTTAAAAACAATGAAGCCATCCATATAGATGTGTGTGTTTGGTTTATAAACCAGTTTGGGACCAAAAAAAGCATTGAACGAGTTTACAAACAGATAGACATTTCTGCAAAGGCCCTTTAGTTAATAGTTAAGCAACAAATAGATACACACGTCAATCAAAACACTATATAAGAATCAGAAATCGAAGCATACGTTAGAGTGCAAGGCTGAGTTGTGTAGAGATCAAAAAAGAGAACAAAAATCAGAAACAATCAAAACCAAAGAAAATCCTTATCAAAACCACAACACAAAAAAACCCTGATCAAAACTCACCAAAAAACCATCAATGAAAGACAACAATAACTTTGTGATCACTTTCTAATAGCTAAAGTTCTTTGTAATCACTGGATTGTATGAGAAAAAAGGAAACACGATTGACACCATGGAGAAACCAAGATCTAAAAAAATCATATAAGAAAAATACAACATTATTCAACCAAAGAATATTACCAGAAAGTTAGGAATTTCAACACAACACTAAAACGTCTGAAACAATCAAATTAAGCTTCAGAGATATAAATGGGTGTTTAAGTTTCAAAATTATTAGCCCAAACAATTAGCAAAAGCTGGAGCCTTTTTTTGGGAAAAAAATGGAGACAAATGGAAACTTTTGCCTGAAATAGAGGTTCATGCTAATCTTAAGTTTCATATAAAAACAGAAAAGCAAAAATATAATTTTACGTAATCTCTCAGATTCCATCATTTTGAATGTCTTTTACCTCAATTGTCAATTTGGTGACTGTGATTCCAAATATGTAGTCAAATAACTCAGGTTCAGATGTTCTCATGTCCATATTTACTACAGACCTGCAGGTTTTTAGAATTTCAAATTATTTCAAATGTAAATAGCAAAAGCAAACATATTCGTTGTATCAATTCTTCAAAATTTTCAATGTTTTAATTAAAGTTGAGAAATTCTTAACACATCTAATCTGATAACCAATATTGCTGCTTAAAAACAACCATAACATTAAATATTGATGTTTGAAAACAACCATAACAAGAAGATAGTTACCTGGCTGCAGCATGTGCAGTATCAAACCCACCTACAAAATCAAGTATAGATAATTCAAACATATATAACGTCAACGACTCTTAAAAAAAAAGCAGAATCATATCCAAATTGATAACAAAAGAACGGAATCCAATGCTATTTGTGACCAGGGCTGCAATCCAACTTGATTTTGAGCATGTTCAAGTCGAACTGTTATTTTGAGTACCAAAAATCAAGCTCGAAACACATTAAGTAAATGAAAAAATGCACAAACACCATCACGTTGCTTCTAATCAAGGTAACACAAACTCTAAACTTCAAGATTTCATAAACTGTGTAGATGCAAAATCAGTTAATGAATCAGAGTGTCAATAACCTAAACTATGAGATAAACTGCAAATAAAATAAACCTGGTGAGGGTTTGATGGTCGTGGTGGTTGTGGCGGCGCTGGTGGGTGGGGCGGCAACGACCGATTAGAGACAGAGAGCGTGAGGGAGGGAGAGAGACCGAGCGAGTGAGGGATGTGTGAGAGAGAGGGAGGTGGAGAAGTGGCGGTGGCTGTGGTGAGCGTGAGGGAGGGAGAGAGACCGGCCTCCGCCTTTTTGTTCCTTATCATCCGCCAAACGTTTTAGAGGCTGTTGGGAGAGGAAGCGTTCTTTTCAGTTTCCAAAGACATTAAACAGAGTGTGCGTGTGTTTTTTTCCCGATGCAGTCCCATGTGCAGCGTGCTTCATTGCTCAGTGCAATAATAATTGGTACATTATGCTGTATATGTTTGTACCTTTAAAAATTCAGATATCTGCTTGAAAAACTTGTACCTTTTGCAAAAAATATTGTGAGTCTTAAAATTCAAGAAGGTGCTTTATCAAGTTGTACATTATGCATTAGAAAGAGTATAAAGCTAAATGCTTTATAAGTAGTAGAGATATATATATATATATATATAAAACAGAAGTCGAATTATCCATAAGTAAAAAATCATTGGTCTGAAATCCATTTGCTCCAACTCCGGATGCGTTAGATCCTTGGAATCGTAGTTTGAGATCCATGATCACGAAACTAACTAAGTCATGACCCAAAGATCATCATGTATCGACTACGTTTTTTTCCTTATAATCTGCATAGAGAATTGTATTTCTTCATTTCCATATTCGACACTGAGCAACCTAGCATAATCATTGTATTAATGTTTGGTTGTCTTTTTGCTCGAGTTACAATCTAATCGCCCCGAAATTTGATCAACACGTACTAACCAAGATATGTGTTCGTGAACAAATTTTTCTTCCAAACTAGAGTCACCAATGAGTAATTAAGTCCAGTAAAACACGATACAATGATTCTGGATATAAAATTTGTGTTTTATGTGAATGTTATTCAACTTTTTCGATATAAATTTTTAGACATTATATGAGAGATAATAAAAAAAAAAGTAACGAACATATAATTTAGAATAAACTAACAGGGTGTTTGGTTTTGAGTTATGATGGGGATTATTAAATTATTACGTTACAATAACGTAAATAATTGGTTTAATTTATTTAAATTGCATACGTTAATAAGTAATTATTTGCGTTTAGAGTTAATCCTACCACACTTTCTCATAAGTTAAAAAATATAGCTTATTTACTTAATAAGTGATTATTTGGTCATTTTATAAGTTAAAACGCAAATCAAAACACTTTAAAAACTGATTATTTGATAATTATGATAGAAAACAACAAAAGCTAAACCAAATACAACATTTTTTACAACAGTTTTTGTTACAACTATTATCTGATTATTAATTTCCAAAACGCTACAATACTTTTTAAACGCAAATCCAAACACGCCATTAGTCGTATTCAAACTGGAGCATATTTTATGCTAAAATTTAATTTCATAGGTATAAATGGTGTGGGTATATGAAAACGCATACAAACATATAATTTTAATTAAGAAAAATTAATGCAAGTAATATTTTTATAGTTATTTAGGTACAGGAAACTAGGGGTGACAACTAGAGTTGGCAAAAAAACCCCGAACCCGATGAAGAACCTGACATCCGAACCTGCTTTGACCGGGGAATCTCTGAGCTGACCGGGGACGGGTAATACCCGAATTCTAAAACCGGGGGCGGGGATGGGATTACCCCTCGGGTACCCGTACCCGTACCCGAAACATAATATAAATATAAATGATATATATTATATATAAATATTGCATATGAATATCATAGTTAAATACATATATTAGTAGTTAAATGCTTAAATATTATACATATGAATCATATATTATATGCATAGTATATAAAAATGTTTGAATATATTTATTTATTTATTTATTTGTTACACGTGTATTTCTTGTTCAACATTGTAGTTTTTTATTTTGAGTAACTTTAAAATGTTGTATCATCAAAATAAGATTAAGTATATTTTTGAAGTTAAACTTGTATTTAAGTTTTAAGTTTCACAATTCATTATAATTACAAATAATACAAATCTAATATACGTAGGAAAGTCGTATTGTATTCTAATTAATTTGATGTTAATTAATTTGATTCTTTTGTAGGAACTTTATTACATTAATAGTATTTGTAGTTTTATGTTTCCTTTTTGACATTGTAATTAGATTTAATTTTATATAGAAATATTGCATCGATATAACAATTTTTATTAGGTGATCGATTAATTAATATTTTTTGTGTGAAGTTATTAATTAATCTAATGTTATATTAATTAAATACATAAATATAATATTTTATGTCCAATTTTTCTATTTCATAAACATTAATTATAAAATACATAACGTAAAATTAAGTGGGTACAGTTCCCCAAATACCCGGCAAAGATCCCCGTTACCCGTCGGGGACGGGAATGGGGATGCAAAGTAATCACCCGTCGGGGACGGGGTCGGTGATGGGAACGGGTTTTCAAAGTCGGGGTCGGGGACGGGGAAATGGGTCTCCTGTAATACTCGTCCCCGTTGCCATCTCTAGTGACAATTTCAACCCACTCAAGCAAACTACACAAAAAGGTTGACGACCAAAAGTCACAAACTTGACATAATTTTGAAAAAAATTTCAAAGAACAATTTGTTGAATACACCGTTTTATAAATTTTCATCATCTAAAAAAGGTTATGTTCTAGCTTCGTTTTTTTTACCATGTGTCAATTTAACTGTTCCACCCATTGGGTCAAAATTGACACTCCTACGAGAAACCCACATGTTTATACATTGTTCAATAAACACCAAAACTTGAAAATGTAGATAGCAAGAAGTTGGTTTGTAAAATTCGATAAAAAAAAAAAAAAAAAAAAAAGGCGTAATAACGTGTGGTTCATACCGTTCATTTGAGTATTCTTAAAAAAATTTGAAATTTGTTAACGAATTAGAATGATCAACCAAAAGAATTGTTTTCTTTTTAAATCATCACGAATTCTAGTGACCAAATGACTAAAAATAACTCAATTTAAAGACTTGTTTTAACGCAGATTAGGTAAGATTGCATGGAGTAAGATAGGGTTGGTGGCGTAGGTGGAGTGGGGTGGGTGAGTAAGGAAAATTAGGATGGGTGAGGTAAGGTACACTACAAGAAAAATGTCATTTAGCGACACAAAAAATCGTCACTAATCTTACTTTTAGTGACACTTATGAAAAAGAGTAGTTATAGAGCAATCTTTTACTCAAATTTTTTCTAAATTAGTGACCCAAAAATTTTGTCACAAAATACTTGAGGCCTATACCCACATAGAATTTTAGTCACTATATATCTACACAACTCCATTTTTACCCATTCTTTTTGTTGTGTAGGTAAAAGATTTTGATACCTATAGTGACACTTTTTTGACAATAAAAAGAGTGAGTAAAAGTGGAGCGGTTATATAGTGATTAAAAATGTATGTGGGTATAGGCCTCGTGTATTTTGTGACAAAGTATTTGTGTCAATAATTTAGAAAAAGTGTGAGTAAAAGATTGATCTATACCTACATTTTTCATAAGTGTCACTAAAAGTAAGCTATAGTGACACTTATTTTTGTGTCAATAAAAGCATGTGTCACTATATGACAATTTTCTTGTAGTGGTAAGTTAAGGTAGTATGAGTTAGGGATGTAAACGGTTCCGAAACCGGACCGAACCGACCCGGAACAGATTTAACCGAAACCGAATATTAAAGATTGTAAGAATCGATAACCGAACCAATAATTCTAATGCGGTTTCGGTTCGGTTATGGTACGGGTATTTCGGTTATGGAACCAATTAGAACTGAAAATTAATACATACATACATACATACATACATACATACATACATACATACAAATATATATATATATATATATATATATATATATATATATATATATATATATATATATATATATATATATATATATATATATATATATATATATATATAGTCAAGTTCTATGGGGCACCATATGCATCGGGAACCACAAAAAGAACCAACCACAACCCTTGGATTAAATGATCATTGGTGCATCCGCGATGCACATAATTGTTATGCATATGGGTATTTTGGGAAGAATAATATATTTAATCAAATAAAATTTAATTTTACATTAATTGAATATTGAATCAAATAACCAAACAATAAATGCTAAATTAAATTAATTGATACACTTCCAAAATTACAAAATCTAAACAAATTAAAAAAAAATGATTTGATTTGGATGCATCTAATGTTAATCTTTCAATTCGTGATGCATCTCGGTTTATTTCATCCTCATCTTCGGCCATATTCATCATCTTCTTCGTTCCACCATCATGCATCATCAAAAAAGTGATGCAAATTCATCAGATTATTCATCGAAATTCATTTGAAAACACGATTAATCTTCATATTCATAAACACGATGCATCTTCATCTAAAAACACGATTCATCTTCATCGAAATTCATCATGATGCATCTTCATCGAAATTCATCTAAAAACACGATTCATCTTAAAAAACACAATGCATCTTCATCTTCATATTTAATCGGATTCATCTTCAATCATGATGTCTTAATCTTCATCTTTAATCGGATTCATGTTCAAACACGATGCACCTTCATCTTTTGCATCTTCATCTACATCGTTTGCATCATCTTGTTCGTCCTTGGCTTCATCTGCATCACCATGTGTTCGCTGGCCAAGAGAGAGGGTGGTCGCCGGCCATGTGAGAGGGAGAGCAAGGGCAGCGGGGTGGTCGCCGACCATGGGAGAGGAAGAGGGGGCGGCCAGTGTGTGCGTGTGTGTGTGTGATAGAGAGAGATAAAGAAAGATGTTGAGAGAAGGGGGTGGGGGTGGGGGGGGGGGGGTGGGGGGGGGTTTTTAATGGGGTTATTGTTAATTTAGGGATTTTATTTCCTAAATTAATCACTCCTAATTATGGAGGTTATTAAAAAATCTTTTAAATTCTAATTAATTATGAATTACTAATAAATATATTTATCATTCCTAAATGACCCTTTATGCACTTTTGGTTCTCAATGGTTCCTAATGCATCAAATGCCCCATTGAATCTCTCTCTCTCTCTCTCTCTTTATATATATATATATATATATATATATATATATATATATATTCTATCTATTATAACAAGATATAAACAAAAAAAAAGTATTTAAATAGAATAAGAAAAGTGTCATCATGATGTTTCTATATAAATTATATAGTTTCATCATCCTAAAATATTGTTCCAACAAATGATATTTTCGGTTTTCACATTGTGGGCTTTTAAATCATTTTCTTAATTTGCATGTTATGAGCTTTTCAAATTATCGGTTCTATGCCCGATAAAATCAATACCCGCAGAACGGTTAACCGAATAACCGATAACCGAAATTGAAGATTATAAGAACCGATAACCGAAAAGAATATTATAAATCGGTTCCAATCGGTTCTGGTTTGGTTCTAAATTCGGTTCGGTTTGGTTTTTCGGTCATTCCACAAACCCGTAGTATGAGTTAGCGTGAGTAGGTTGGGGTATGCTAGGTGAGGATAGGATTGGGGGTGGTTGGGGTGTGTTTAGGTGTAAAACATATAGTGCATTTTTGCATTTAACTTGTAATCATTTTTTAATTTTAATTCAGGTTGTAAATAATTTTAAACGCCGCACGTTGTAGCGGAATCGTAACTAAACAATGAAAAGTTTGTCATTTTAAAAATAGTTTGGACGAAAAAAATGTTATACTGGAATATAGATAAAAATAATGCGATCATAATGATATATTTAAATTTATAAAATATAATATCAAATATAATAACAAAATGAAACATCCTTCCTTTGTAATTGACATAATACATTCACCAGGATCAACATACAACCCAATAATCAACATGTAATTTAAAATTGATAAACTTAACATGGTTTTAAGTAGCTCCACGCTAAAGCAAGAAAATGTATAAACTACAGTTATATAGTCTAACTATTACAATATCATAAGTTTCTTTAAGAACATAGAATCCCAGCCCCAAAGCTATATCGTCCATGTACCAAAATAGCTTCTAAGGTCACCGAGATATGAAATGAAATGCCTAGGAGGAAGGTCCAGCTACACCTTTGCTTTTGCCTAAAAACATTAAAAGTCAATGGGTAAGCTAATGCTTAGTGAGATAACAGATTATATATTCAACAAATATTTCTTTACAAACTAGTGTGAAAACGGGCAGTGCAAGCCCCATTACAAATGAAAACCATGCAGTGCAAGCATGGGGTTTGACAGTTCAAAATGTTGATCGTGTGTGTGCCGAACATGACCAGGAAAGTGAATGGGATGATCAGCCCCCGACAGTGGCCTGCTGTCAGCCCCAGTCCGGGTCGCATCAGATTGTGAAGTAATTATCATGCAGTGCAAGCATGATATGTGAGATGCACTTTCAATTGAACGCTGGCTACATGTATGTCACATGTCAAGTACGAATTTGCATCATAACAATGAATCATATGTGAGTGCTAATTGATGTATAATGAACAATGTGAACATGCCATTGAAAAGTAAATGAATTCAAAGACAATAAATGTTCGAATAATAATATATTACTCACAGTGGTTTTACTTAGTGTGAATTGGCTCTGAATCAGTGTGTGTTAAACAACACCAAAAAGATCCTATTATGTCAGTTTAATAGTGTATTAATGTTAGTGTCTGCTTAGACCTTGATTCTTGAAACTTAGTAAAAATGAACTGAAATTCGGATCCCAACCGAATTCGGATGTAACCGAAATTCGGGTGGTCCGAGATCCAGTACTTAGAAATATTTTGAGCAATAATCCATCTGAAGTTCGGATGACACCTTGGACCGAATATCGGATGTATCCTCATCCGAAATTCATGTCTATGACTTGTGAAAATTTTTAAGTTTCCATCCGAGTTGCATATGATCCGAAATTCGCATGATCCGAAAATCATATAGTCCGAATTTCAGATCATCCGAGATGTGTACTTCAGATCCGAGTTCATACTTATATAATTTCTAACATTTTTTAGAATTGACTATTGGTAGTTTATGCATATTCAGTGACTGAAAGCCATTGATATGAACTTAAATGTATTCTTTTAACCCTTTTTAACATAAAACACAACCTAAATACCAAAATCAGTCCATTTTGTCCCTTTTTCTTCATTGTCGAAGAACACACACTAAAACACACACTAAATTTCAAAAATCATACTTAGAACTTGAATTTGAATCTGAAATTTGGTATATAACATCTACAATACTCGATTTAAACTAATCCATCACAATAAATAACATGCAATAACATTCACAGATGCTTTCTGTGATTCGGTTCTCATGAAAACCAAACACAAACTTCACAAATTCGTAATTTTGAGCAAACATTACCTCGATTTGTTGCTTGCAGTGTTAATAATTCCTTATATGCAACTTGTATCCAGATTTTCAGCTTTCAATTCCAAGTTGTTGATGTTCTTGATTTGAAATTTTGAAGAACCGTGGGTTCTATAGAGAGAGAGAGAGTGAGAGTGATGGGAGAGCAGAGAGAGAAAGTGAGATTGTTAAAGTGATTGAATTTCCCTTTTTATTTGTTATTTTTCCACATTTCCACATTACACCCTTCAACTTTGTATTTTCTTATCTACATTATTTTAAATATCTGAACCGATTTCTCATGGTTATGCTTGCTCAGAAAACAACAATGATAAATTCTTATTATTAGTGTCATTTTTAAAATATTTCGATTGATGTATATTCTACCGATGTTGGTTCCTTGATGTTTGCTTGCTCAAAAGACTACGATAAGGATTTCTCCTCATCATTTCTTATTTTAAAATTGTGATTGAAATTTGCTTAAAATTGAAATGATAATCCATTAATACCATCACTTGAGTCTTTAAAATTCTAATTTACATGTGATTAAAAGTAGGGATGTTACAGTGTGGGCTCCACCACGCCTATACTTCGTTCGCGAAGTCATACCGCGCTAAATAGACTTGGGTACTTAGTCTTCATGTCCTCTTCAGACTCCCAAATGTGATTAGCTCCCCTATGATGCTTCCATTTGACCAACACCATCTTGATTTCTTTATTTCAGAGTTTCTTGACTTTTGTTTCCAGTATGCATTCCGGCTCATCAACGAACCTTAATCGTTGTCGACCTTTATCTCTGAGTGATCAGTCCATGTTTCCCTCTTGGGCACCAAACTTTTTCTTAAATAGCCCACGTGAAAGACGGGGTGAACTCCCGATAGTTCTTCTGGTAAGTCCAAGTGATATGACTGATTCCCAACTTTCTCAATTATCCGAAAGGGTCCTACAAACCGAGGAGATAACTTTCCTCGCTTCACAAATATTGTGACACCTTTCATCGGAGATACCTTCAAGTAGACCCAATAAAAAATAGGTCAGCTGCATACCTGCCTGCTTAATGAAAATATAATTTAGTATCAAATGGTATAATAGAAAAATAAAACAGTTATGTATTATATATAAAAAAACAGGTCAGCTACGTACCTGTCTGCTTAATGAAAATAGTCCCGACGGTAATAAATTACAATTTCCGTCATGTGGGTATATACAAATTACGGTTATCATCCTTTTCGCATCAAAATTACAATTTTAGTACCTAGGTGGTTTTCATTTTGTTATGCTTTTGGTTTTTTGATCTATCATTATTTAAAAAATGACCATTTCGCCATTTTAGTTTTGTTTCAGTTTTAGTCCCTAACAATTTATTTTCTTTTTCATATTATTTCTAGTTACTTTTTATTCTATCATTATTTATTTAATATGTACTTCTTGACTAAAGTAGTTATTATTATTATTATTATTATTAATTTAGGTATTTAAAACAAGAAATATATAATAATAATTTAGTTACTTTGATCTTTTTTATTAATTATTATAAAATTTTAATCAAAAATAACTTTTTTATATATAATTTGTATTATTATTATAAAATTATTTCTATTTTTGATTTTTTTCAATTCTAAAAAATCGTGTGTATGTGTGTGTGTGTATATATATATATATATATATATATATATATATATATATATATATATATATATATATATATATATATAGGGTCGAGATCCATGGGGTACCATGTTAGACTGGGGAACCGGAGTCCGGTAATGTTTGGTTACAATAACAAAAGGGTAGTATAGTCAATTTATTTTATTCTATTTCAGATGTGATAAATATTGATTTGGTAAATCCCTTAAATTTAGGGATTTCCTACGAATATCACGTCCTCAACCTCCTCAACCGCATCTTCATCAATAAAACGTATTGGTTCCTCCCTTCCTGATCGCATATACTGGAACTCTTATTACTAATCGGAGCTTTTTTTTCTGCTGATTAAACCCAAACAATCTGAAATTCATGGATGGAGAACAACATTGCAATGCTCAATTGGATCCTGGAATGCTTCCTTCTGAACATGTTCAACCAGACTTGTTCAACAATGGTTTTTTTTTTAATTTTAATCAATCTTTTCATGGAGTTTTTGGCTTCACATGTGATTTTCAACATGATCTTTCAGTATTTATGAATCAATAATGTGTTCAAACTTATTGATCATGTTGAGTTGTTTTGTGAGTTATTGAACATGTTCAATTACGTTACTGAACATGTGCATCATAACGTCCAGACCTTTTATAACATTTTTTGTTCGATTTGAGTGCAAATATACATATCTAGTATTGAAAAAAATGCAAGTATTTCTACTGCATAAGTTCAACAGAAAGGGGATTGCATTATAAACCTTGTTTGAGGATTTTGAACATGTTCAATTGTGACAGTATCATTGAACATGTTCAATTACGTTACTGAACATGTGCATCATGACGTCCAGACCTTTTATAACTATTTTTGCTCGATTTGAGTGCAAATATACATATCTGGTATTGAAAAAAATGCAAGTATTCCAACTGCACAAGTTCAACCGAAAGGGGATTGCATTATAAACCTTGTTTGAGGATTTTGAACATGTGCATTTAGTGTTCATCTATAGATTAAAACACAATTAACATGTGTATTAGTGAAATTTTGAAAATACATATGTGCAGAACTTGAATTAGGAAAACATTTTAATTGGTATTATAGTCTTTTAACACATTGAACGTGTGTAATGTCTTGTTACGTGATGTATTAAACATGTGCAATTATATAAATCTTGAGAAAGGGCTATGAACATGTGCAGTAAATAGCATTGTGCAATACTTTGAATAACATGTGGTATCATGATTTTGAACATGTGCAGTTAGTGTTCATCTATGGATTATTGATGGAAATTTGCAAATATTTGTGTGCAGAAATTGAATTAGGGGTATACATATCTTGTATTAAAAAAATACAAGTATTTCTACTGCACAAGTTCAACAGAAAGGGGATTGCATTATAAACATTGTTTGAGGATTCCTACTGCACAAGTTCAACAGAAAGGGGATTGCATTATTAACCTTGTTTGAGGATTTTGAACATGTGCATTTAGTGTTCATCTATAGATTAAAACACAATGACATGGAACCATAATTATGACTAGAAAAGAGAGTTGATAATAACTCTTGAAGTTGGACAGAACAAAAAAGAACAGAGGTTGAAGACGATTGTGATTGTGGCCATGTTGGTCTGGTCGCGATAGGGCTAAATTCCACTTAACACAAAAGGTTAATTGTTTGGAAGAGAGTTTTACCTTTTATTATGAATACATCAATTTTAATATTCATTTAGACTGTGCACAAATAGATTTGCACAAGTGCAATAGAGGGATTTCACATGTGCATGAAGGGTTTGAAATAATTTCAAATTTGCAGTAAGGGGATATGATACTTACATTTGTGGTGTTCCAATGAAACAAACATATTTGGAATGAGAAAATGGAACAACAGAATGCACATATTTCACATTTGCAAAAGCTTGATGAACTTGTGCAAAACCTAACATTGCAAAAATTAACATCTTGCAAAAGCTTGGTCGATTTAACAACAGAATGCCCCTTGCACATTGCACAAACTAACATTTGCAAAAACTAACATTTTGCACATGTGCAAAACCTATCACATTGAATGTATCGGCATTGTAGAACCACATTTGGTATAACACAAAGGTAATTCGACCATAAGGGTTTTTCAATATTGGCTTCCTGAACAAGTATAACGCATAAAAAAGTAGCAATGTTTGAACAAGTGCAAAACCTAGTACTTTGCACATGTGCAAACGGATTTGTAGGAAAACAATGAAAAGCATCGACAATGTAACAACCACAGTGGGTATAAAAGAAAGGGAATTTCATATGGGTTTTTCAATATTTGAGTTGCTGAAGTAACATTCGAATCTGTACATAATGATTGAATTCGATTATGATGAACATGAGCTCGGAAAATCAAACGATCGTATAAAATACTTACATTTTATCAATACGATTGTGTAGGATTTGTAGTGGACGATATTTCCTCCGGGAAGGCGACGATAATTGTGTAGGGTTTGGAGCAGACTTCTGATGTTGAAGGCGAGAAGAAATGGAGAAGGAATCGTGGAGAGAGAAGTTTGGAATGCTCTGTAACAACAGAATGAGATATATGTGGGATCATAGAATCTTTTTTATTCTAATTAAAATTTTTCATTCCAATAATGCCCCTCTAACTAAAACTAGATGATATTAATTTGACTATTATTTTTGGTATTAAATAATCATTTTAATGCAAAAATGATTGGCTGTGAGTGGTACCCCGGTACCCCAGTCTAACTTGGTACCCCATTGATCTTGAATCTATATATATATATATATATATATATATATATATATATATATATATATATATATATATATATATATATATATATATATATATATATATATATATATATATATATATATATATATATATATATATATATATATATATATATATATATATATATATATATATATAGGTTCAAGTGAGTACCATCCATTATGCAGCGCATCAGAAGGCAACACCTTTAAAAGTAATTTTTTTTAAATATTTTTTATTAACATGTTTTAATTAACATTACACAGATCATATGTAATATCACGCAATTCCAAACACTCTAAGTGCATGAAAACACGTATCACATAAATGTACGTTCATATACATTCAAAATTATATAAGTGTGTGTTCACGTCATGTTTTAGGAGCTAGGAGATGTGAATGTATGTGAAATTTACATATGATCTTCTTAATGTATATTAAAACATGTTTATGTAAAAAAAATTAATTTTTTTAAAGGTGGTACCTTATGGTGCGCTGCATAATGAGTGGTACTCTCTCGAACCATATACATACATACATACATATATATAGCATTTACGTGATGCATGATTTCATACACTTAGAGTGTTCGAATTTGCGTGAAATTTATATATCATCTGTGTAATGTTAATTAAAACATGTTCATGAAAATTTTTAAAAAAAAATGGATGGTACTCACTTGAACCTATATATATATATATATATATATATATATATATATATATATATATATATATATATATAGCTTTTCACTTTATTATATATTACTTCAAATAAATACTTATATATATTTAACTAGATATTTTTGTCAAATTTATACATATATGTATTAACTAAATAATTAAATTAAAAGGTACACGTTAGTACACATATGTATAAAATTAGCAAAACAAATTTGGTTAAATATATAACTATCATATGAAGTAATATATAATAAATAGAAAAAGTTTAATAAAGTATAAATAATTAAATACATGTTTAAAGTTAAATATAATAATAATATGATACGATTTATTCATACGTATGTACAAAAATTTATTTTCAATTAAAATTTTATAATTAATAAAAATTGAAAAAAAAAATTCTTGTTATATATTATTTCATTTAAATACACGAATTAATAATAATAATAATAATAATAATAATAATAATAATAATACAAGACAATATATTAAAAAATTATTACTTTAGTCAAATTGTAATAATAAGAAAAAAAAGTACATATTAAATAAATAGGGTTAAAGCCGTAGAATAGTTATGTAGTTTTTAAAATTATCGATATGGTACGTGTACTATTTTAATTATTCATATTATATGTGTACTTTCTGAATCGTTCAAATTTGATACGCGTACTACATTTTTTTCATACCAATATGATACCTTTGGTAATCGGTTATTGGCTATACCTGTTAAAAGTGGAATTTTTCTTTTTATTAATGTTCAAAATTCCATAATTGAAGCATCACATACTCTCTCTCGTCCTTGTGATAACCTGGTATGAGAAATCACACATCACAATCAACTTCAAACACCTACATACTTCTGTAGAAATCTCCAATGACTATCTCCACCGTCCAGACCAAAGAACTATGTGTTACAAAGCTTTTCCTCAAATTTCATGCAGATCCAACGGTGAACAAGTTCGTACCGACAAGTTTCCCACAACTGCGCAAAGCTAGACGAAATAACCGGTCATAAAAAAGTAAAAGTATCATATTAACAATATAAAAACTACACGTACTATATTGATACATCTTAAGAAGTATACTACTATTGTACGACTTTAGCCCTAAATAAATAATGATATAATAAAAAGTAATTAAAAATAACATAAAATACAAATTAATTGGTTAGGGACTAAAACTGAAACAAAACTAAAAGGGCAAAATGGTCAATTTTTAATTAATGACCGGTCAAAAGACCAAAAGCATAACAAAAGAACAATCATAGGTACTGAAATTGTAATTTCGATGCGAAAAGGATTGTAACCATAATTTGTATATAACCACAGTGACGAAAATTGTAATTTACCTTAAATTTTATATTGAAATGTAGGTAAAAACAATGCGGTCATAATGATATGTTCAAATTTTTATAAAACATAATATATTAAAAGTTATCATAGAAAAACAAAAACGTTATCTATTATATATTAAAAGAGTAAAATAAGGCACCTGCTTACCTGCCTACTTGAGCTACTTGCCAACCTGGTTTATCAAAAGTTATTATAGAAAAAAACAAAGACAATATATATTATATATAAAGTAATAAAATAATTCAGCTGGTTACCTGCTTGCTTGAGCTACCTGCCAGACTGGTTAACTGTTCATTGAACAGTTATAAAAATATAATATATTAAAAGTTATTATAGAAAAACTAAAAGATTATATATCACATATGAAGTAATAAAATTAGTCAGTTGCTTACCTGTGTGTTTGAGCTATCTGTCAGCCTGGTTTATCAAAAGTTACTATCGAAAAACAAATATATAAAGTAATAAAATAAGTCAGTTATTTACCTATCTGCTTGAGTTACTTGCCAGTCTGGTTAACTATAACCAAGTTTGTAAACATATATAGACTAAATTACAAAAATGGTCCCTGTAGTTTATATGAAGTTATGGTTTTAGTGCTTAAAAGAATTTTATTACACCACAAGTTTTTAAAAATATTGTAACATTTTGATTCCTGAAACTAACGATAGTGAATTTGAGCCGTTAGTCTCAGGGCATTTTTGTCTTTCTATATTTCAAGGACCATATGTGTAATTTCTAATCTTTTTATTGTTTTTCTTTTTCCTATTTTCTTCTCTTTGTATTATAATTTATTTCAAATATATTTTTGGGATGAATTTTTTTTAATCATTTAACTATCCATATGTTACGTTCGTATTTTTTTCTTTTGTTTTAGTTATTAATTTTTTATTACTATTTGTATATTAATTTTATTATCAGTGAAACTTTTTTATATACTAATATAATTATTTTTTTTTTCATAGTTATTGAAAATCTACTTTATTTTTTTATTTAGGAAAATTAAAAATCAAAATTTGTTTTAGTTTTTTCTGTTTGGAAAATTTTCAATCGGAATCATTCATTTCATTTTCTCCATTTAAAAAACTCAAAATAATGACGTGCTGAAGTTATTTTTTTTTTCGTTCAGAAAAATTAAAATGTGAATGATTCATCGTGTCTTCCTCATAAATACTAAATGTACTAGTGTTTCATTGTTTTTCGTTTTAAAAAAAGAAACAAAATATATAATTTCTCATTTTTTGTATGGAAAAATTAAAATCGAAATAATTCGTTTTTTGTTCGAAAAAATTAAAATCTGAATAGTTTATCATTCAATTTTTCTTAACCATTTGATTTAATTACATGACAACCGCGTTCTATTTTTTTTTTAGTTTTTTCGATAAAAAACTCAAATCATTCTGATCTGGATTTTTCGATCAAAACACACGAATCATTCCAAATTTATATTTTTGATCGAAAAAATGACAAACCATTTTGATTTTTGATTGTTTTGAACATAAAATGTGAACCATATTGATTTTTCAAACAAAAAAAGACTAATCATTCCGATTTTATTTTTTTAATAAACAACGATCCATACTGACTTTAATTTTTTAGATAAAAAAAGATGAACCATTTTGATGTTTTATTTTTCAAAAAAAAAATAGTCATTCTGATTTTAAATAAACGACGTTAGAATAAATGACGAAGCATTCCTATTTTATATTTTCGATCAAATAAACGATAAAACTTTCGATTTTAATTTTTTGATTGAAACACGATGAACTATTATGATTTTTTTAAACAAAAGATCCATTCCGATATTAATCTTTTCGATAAAAAATAACAATGACGAACCATTTTAACTTTTTAATCGAAGAACGATGAACCATTATGATTTTTGATTTTTTTCAAACAAAAGAACCACTTCGATTTTAATTAAAAAAGACGAACCATTACAATTTAATTTTTTCAATAAAAAACGACAAATCATTTGGAATTTAATTTTTTTGATTAAAAAATGACGAACCATTTCAATTTTTGATTTTTTCGAACCATTCAGAATTGAATTTTTCGATTAAATATTTTCAATGAAGTAACTACAAACCATTTTGATTATATATATTTTCCAAATGAAAAAAAGTTCTAAAACGTCGTTATTTTGAGTCTTTTAAATGGAGAAAAGAAATAATTCATTTTGATTTTAGATTTTCTGAACAAAAACAAAGTAAAACTTTTTATCTTTCCTAAATGAAAAAAAGAATGGAAAAATATTTGGATTTTCAATAACTAATTGAAAAAAATGACCAGATATATCATATAATAATCTTAAATAAAATATTATAGTAATATATAAAAAAATTAGCATGAATAATAACAATAAACATATAATTAATAATTAATAATTAAAACAAAGAATAAAAAACTTAAATGTTACATTTGGATAATTAAATGATAAAAAATACAATATATATATATATATATATATATATATATATATATATATATATATATATATAAATTATGATATAAAGAAAAAAGAGAAAAAAGAAAAAAGAAGAATAAGAAACTTTAAAAATTACACAGACAGTCCCTGAAAGGTAAAATAACAAAAATGTCTTTGAGATTAACGGTTAAAGTTAACAGTCGTTAGCTTCAGGGATTAAAATGATATAATATTTTGATATTAGGGACTTGTGGTGTAATAAATTTTTTTTAAAATTAAAACCTTAATTAATTCCATATAAACCGCATGGACCATTTTTGTAATTTACTCTTAACTTTAATTCTGCATGTTTCTTACCTTATATTGTTATATCTATCATTAATAATTCCGATTTCATAAATTTTGTTTGATTAGATCTGTATTAAATGGATTATGATTTTTTAGCTACGTTTTTCCGATGGTTATATATTATCATTCTTTCATATTTTTGTTGCTATTATTTTTTTTATTTTTCTTAATTTTTAACGTTGTATTCCAAATTTATATAAAACAAGTATATTTAATCCAAATTCTAAATTTAATACTAAAGCTAATTTATCAGTTATTTTTCTTAATAAATAACTGATAATTTATCAGTTTTTTTTTTGTGAAAAATCCTGAAGTTTTATTTTCTCCCGATGATGTCCCTTAACAATTCTTTGGAATAGTTAATAAATCTTCCAAGCAACGAAAGTTCATTAAATTTATCTGTAACATCCTTGATTTGAATTATGCAATAAGCAATTAAGACCCAATTTATGTATCGATGAATTAATATTTCAATTAAGTAAATTCCGCTTCATGAATTTAAATATGATAAATAATGATAAGAAATCATCATTGTTGTTTTAGCAACAATAACAATAAAGAACCATCATTGTTAAAGATGAACGTGGAACTACGTTAAATATGATCAATGATGATGAGAAATCATCATTGTCGTTTTTTGAGTGACAATAATAAAGAGGAACCGTCAAGGTTGTTTAAAATAAAATCCAAGGTATGGATATTTAAATGTTAATTGCCGAATGAAAATAAGTAAAGAATAAAAGATTGTAGTAAGAAATGTAAAGTGAGGAGATGTTTTGCAATTAAGGCTAAATTTAATCAATAAAAAGTGGTGCGAGAAGGTGTGTGACCGTTCACACAATATATTGGTAAAGAAGTCACTCTAAAGTCATCATCTCTCTAAAATTTACGGCTTCTCTCAATCTCCAAATCAAGAACACAAAACCGTGGGAATTAAAGGCTAAAAAGTTGAAATTACGTTGGTAGGAAGGAACTATAACTACTACAATCATCGATTTGAGGTAAGAATGACTCAAGTTTACGAATTTATGGGTTTTGTGTTTGATTTTTATGAAAACCGAATCATAGATCTGATTTCAAGCTAATGTTCAAATCGAATGTTATGTAAGCTATGTACCAAATTCCAGCTTTTGATTCAACTCCTAAATGTGATTTCCATTTTTTACTATGTGTTTTAGTATGTGTGTTCGACGAACAGTTAAAATATGATAAAAAAAAGGATCTGCTTTGGTATATAACATGTTAAGTTAATGTTAATAAGTGTTAAAAAGGGTATATTGGACTTTGTACCGATAGACTTCAATCACAGTATTGGTACGAAGTGATCGAATGAAATCTGGAAAATGAAAGAAACTGTTAAGCATAAACTTCGGATGGAAGTTCGGGTCAGTATGAATTTCAGGTCTGATGAACAAGCCATACGAATTTCGGTCATATCCGAAATTCGGGTCTAAGAAAATTCGGTTGACATTTTTATGGGAAACTTGCTAAGTCATAAACCGAATTTCGGGTCTCACGGGCATCCGAATTTCGGGTGATTTGTCAAGAAAAATTACAAAGTTGAGAAACTAAGGATGAAACTATTTGCCATCCGAACTTCGGATGTGGTCCAAATTTCGGGTTACTCAATAGGAAATTCAAAGTTAATTTTTATAAAAACTCAAGAAATGAACCAATATTGATATTAATATACATGTATTCATTGATATAGCAAGATCTCTGTGGTGTTGACAAACACACATTGATGTATAAAAGCGGTAAAAATCTGTATCAATAAGATTACAGTCATAGCTGATTGTGTAAGATCTTGTGGTATCCTTCCGGGGCATCCTTGCTAAGTAAACCAATGTGAGTGATAGATTACTATTCAAACATTTATTGTCTTTGCATTCATATTTATTGGCATGTTCTTGTTGCTCATAACATATCAGTTGGCACTCTCATATGATTTATTGTTATTGATGCACCCTTGTACTTGACATGATATAAACATGGAGCCTACGTTCATTTGAAAGTGCATCATTTAGTACATGCTCCGGCATGATGATTGACTCGTAATCCGGTGTGACCTGGGCTGAGGTTGATAGTAGGTCACTGTCGAGGACTGATCATCCCATATACTCATTCCAGCCAGGTTGTACATCCTCGATCGATAATTGAACTGTCATGGAGACTTATTTCTCAGAATTCCATGCTTCCCAGCATGATGAAAACTTGTTATCCGTGTCCTCCGCACGAAGGGGCAAGCATTGCCCGTATTCACATTTGGTTTTTAAAGAAATAATTGCTGAATGTGTAATCCGTTATCTCACTAAGCTTATAGCTTACCGTTGAATTTACATGTTTTTCAGGCAAAGGTAAGGACGTTATTGGGCATTCTACTTAGACTATCTTCCAAATCTTCCGGTGATCCATAGAAGCTATTTGGTAAATAGAAGATTATGTAGCTTTGGGATGGGGTTCTGGTGACGCTATAACAAACAATGATGTGGTAATAGTTAGATCATGACCCCGTAGACTTATAATCAATGTATGCTTTAGTGATGATGTAAATATGACATGTTCTATGTTTGGAAAAATTAATTATATTGATAATTATGGGTTGCATGTTGATCTTAATGTTTATCTTATGTCATTAAAAAGGAGGATGTATCATTATCTTTTTTTAAAAACAATAATTTACAATCGGTTCGTCAAGTTGAAACGTGGTTGACATGTATTTTTCTAATATTATTATTATTATTATTATTATTATTATTATTATTATTATTATTATTATTATTTGTCTTTTTTATTTGTTGGAGACAAATTTTGCCAACCCCAACCATTCAATAAACGAGCTTCATCAAAAATTCAGAATCATGAACCAAATCCATTCAAACAATCCAGATTAACTAAGATGGTGTTTGGTTTTGCGTTATCAACGAAATTTTTAGCTTATTACGTTAAAATAACGCAAATAATTGGTTTAAAGTGTTTGGATTGCATACGTTAATAAGTGATTATTTGCGTTTAAAGTTAATCCTACCACACTTTTTCATAAGTTAAAAAATGTAGCTTATTTGCTTTACAAGTGATTGGTCATTTTACAAGTTAAAACGCAAATCCAAACACTTTAAAAACTGATTATTTGATAATTACGATAGCAAACAGCAGAAGCTAAACCAAACACTACATTTCCGATAGTACTTTTTGTTACAGCTATTATCTGATTACTAGTTTTCCAAAACGCTACAACACTTTTTCAAACGCAATCCAAACATCTTTTAAATGTAAGACATAACGAATCTAACTTAATAGATAATACAGATTTAATTAAAATATTAATCATTTTTAATTAATTAAAAGTAATTATTTAAGTTTTCAGGCTTAGAACCCATAAACGAGTTATTTTAAATGAATTAATTAAATGTAAGACACAACTAGTTTAACTTAATAGATAATATAGATTAATATTTTATTTTTATTTAATTAAGATCAATTTAAATAATTAAAAATAATTATTCAATTTAATTTAAAGTTCATACGTCGTTTCAGACTTTAAACTTTAGAATTTAGATCACATCTTAAATTTTAAACTTGCTTCAGACTTCAAGTTTTAATGTTACATCTAAGATTTCAGACGTGATTTAAGAGTTCAAAATTTTTTAAAAGACAAAGTATCTAAGCAAATCATTGATGATCTTGTTATTATACACTTCTATTGTAACACCCTCCCTTAACCCGGAAATGCCACGTCAATTACAATACCCAGGTGGCAATATCGCAATAATCTCTATAACGCATATGTCAAGAGGTAACACTGATCACTATTAATTTAAACTTTCACAATAATATCATTAACACATATTATCCGCTAAATTACATAAGCAAACTAATCACATCATTACACAAAACCAGCACAAGACTTCTCAGCTACTCCCCAGTCCCAGATCAACAAGCACGGCTACCAATCTCTTCTCTGATACCCTGAACATGGTAGACTCGAATACGTAAGCTCGGAAGCTCGTGAGTACTCGAGGGTTAGACTCTGCACAATAAACACACAACATGCGTACACATAGCACATACACACAGCACAACTCTATCTCTGTCCCTGGCAATCAGCATCACTATACAAATATGGACACACAGCATGAGATCCACGGCCCTGCACACAGAATCACTGAAGGGGGACCCTTCCCCAGCTAACGACCGCGGCCGCGGTGGTTAGCCACAACCCTGTAGCACGGGCGCGAACCGGCTACAGGCCCTGCCGTGTATACACACCCCAAGGACTGTTAGGGACAGTCAACCCGCGCGATTACTCATCGCGAATCACCGTCCGTATGGAACTCATCACGGACCCCTGGACCGGATCTCATCTCATGCACATATAACACATATGTGAAAAATAGAATCATACCTGTGCTCGCGTCCCTGTCTCATTCACAATACACAATATACACATACAACAACAGCTACACAGTTATGACTCGTAAAACGGTCCCGGGTTTGAAAAGGAACTCGGGTACTCACCTGGTTAATCCACTAGTCCCGAAGTCTCTGACTCGGCTCGGCTCGCTGACTCGTCTGTGAAATCACACAGATCCCATCCATTAATCTCAAACCCAACCGACACATAAAAATCGAATCACAATAACCCGCAACCGACCCGGACCCCACACGACACTTAAACCAAACCAGACTCGATGACCAATCCCAACCAATCCCGAAACCCAAACAAAGCCCGACCCAAAATCTCAATGATGCCCGACTCGAAAGCAATCCCAACGAGATCCAAAACTCAACCTTAATATCCTTACAAAACTCAGCCCGATAATCCCGAAGGAACCCGATACCAATTCGACCCAAAGCCCTCTAATGAGACTCAACTCGGATTTTCACTGCAGGCTACCAGTAGCGCCGCTAACCCTCTGTAGGTCGCGCCGCGACGAAGCGAAATCCTGAACCCTGACCTGCGATTTTCATGGCTGCACCAGGGGAACTCAAATCCGCCAACTGAATTCAGCAATCAAAAAGACCTACTTAACTCATATACATCAACCCATAACACTTCCAGAGATCAACTCATGAATTTCACAACATAAAACACAATTCAAATCCTCAATTCAAGCTAGCTTACCTTGATGACCTTCAAGAACACAAT
>JAANYP010005767.1:15690-39142 GCA_020465985.1 Centrapalus pauciflorus | reverse complement strand
CAAAAGCAAAGGAGCAACAAGAGATTGGGCTACTCCGTACGCCTGATTGACACAGGGCGACTATGCCATTGAAATAAAAAGCTTGATCATAGTCTGCCTAAAGGAATAGAGTTTGGGGATGGCAAGATTATTGAGAACCTGGAGCTGGGGGCATTTTGTGTAGATCCCCTAACTCAGAAGAAGTGCTTCCAAAAGCCTCAGAACTGTACAAAGTTTGCTGAAGACAACTGCGCTCGACCGCAGACTTGCAGTTTTCTTACAGCAGGTCATTAGACAAATTGGAGAGCAGCCAATTCGGGATCAGCTCAGAGGCTTCTATGAGAAGGGAAGCTCAATGGATCCAAGTTCTGATTATCAGAAGGTGAAATTTTGAGTGAACTCTGATTGGAATACAAGGGAAGAACTGGAAAAGATGGGTTCAGGGATCTTCTCCAATTGATCAAGTCCATTCTAACCGGCTGGATCGAGTGTGAATGAATGGAAGCCTGTTTCATCAGTTTGGACAGGCTGCAGATTCGACCTGCTCCCAACTCAAACAGTCCAAACCGTCTTAGTTACTGTATTTGTACTTATTGTACAAGTCCTGTACATCGTCTGTCATATTAGCTTTGTATTCATTATTTTCATAAGTGTCGTAAGTTTTACGTTGTACATTAGTTGTAAAATACATTAGTACATTAGTTGTACTATTGTAAGAACATGTGTTGTTCTAGTGTAGTCAAGAATCAGTGTATATATAAACTGATCTTTTACTTTATTGTAATGTTGTAATTTCAATTCAGCAAAATGTACTGTAAAAATATATAGTGATTTTTGATAAGACCAGCTTGGACTGGTTATTGCAAATAGGGGGAGATTGTTAGGCACAAAAAGGCCTCAGTCAAACCCGTTCTACATCTGAGGGGGAGATTTATAATCAAACCTGTTGATACATTTGAAGGTTGAATTTAAGGCCTGTTATATGCCTTATTGAAACCTGAAAATGATTTGCAATATCAGTCTAAAGCTGTTCTATATGTTGCATGTGTTGCAACTAAGACAGTTTGTCCAAGCTGCTCTGTCTGCTGAACAGGCTGGACATAAACTGTCTACGCTGCTCTACACTGTTGAGCAGCTTGGGCATTTTAAAGTGTTCTGTTCTTTGTGAACAGAACCTGTTCTTTGTGAACAGGCTAAACACTTTATGGAATATGTTTCCAAGTCATCATGTATTGTTTTTGACTACAAGATCAGTTTACAAAGTCGAAGACAAAGTGGAAAACAGAACTGCTCAGCCTGCCCACGCTGTTCTGTAACATGAAGACAAAAGGTTATTTGAAAAAGGGTGACAGACCTTTTTCTTATATCAAAATAGGCCTTTACAAGGAAGAAAGACGCAAAGTTGACATTCCTAAATTAGTTAAAGGCAATGCAACAGTAGATAAAGTAAAAAGACAAAAGTTCTGCACATGTGAAGACAAGTCTGCTTTTCAGAAAAGTGCAGAAAAGGTTATGTTGTCTTTTCAACAAGACTTCTCCTTTTTCATTCCGTCCAATGAAGATGTTTCTCTTAGATCCTCTAAGTGAGTATAAAAGGAAGCTTCTAAGGTCAGAAAGAAGTGTGAAGAAAGCTAAGTGCTGAAACCCAAGAGTGAACGTGCAAGTGTGATATTCATGCATGCAAGTCTTCTGTGTAAACCAGTATCTGTGTGTCTAAGCTGTTTTACATAAGCTGTTCCTTTAAGTCTTGTAAACACAGTGAGTGCTTCTTAGTGAGTGTATTCATTGTATACTAGTTTGAGTTTGTCTTAGACTAGTGAACATACTGTTGTATCTGTCATCTCAGCTTGAACTATTCCGCATTCAAGCTTGTTTGTAATTAACAAATTGTTGATAATACATACAAACATTGAGAAAAGAGTGTGTAGTTTTTTTAAACTGCTGTATTCACCCCCCCCCTCTACAGCTTATAACTATATACTTTGGAAACCTCTCGGGACCTACAAAATCGAAGTAAAGTTTATCCAAATTTTATTTGACTTTCATCCAATCATTTCAACATTTACGGGATACAGTAGTTTTGAAGAGCATTTCACCATGTTCCAGGTTCCTAGGACCAGTGCATTTGGTGGTGTTCTTTTGCATTATCCATCATCACTTAGTATTGACCAGACGGAGATGTTTTCTTTATATCTATTTTCTTTATATCTATTTCCAGGGCCTGATCTCTGCAGAAAGGTTGGTTCTAAAGCTCAAATAAGTATTTCATGAGACTAAAAGAGGATGACATGGGGAATCGTACAAGGGGTCTAAGTTTTGAAAACATTCAAACTAATATCATGTTCAGTGGTCATTATGAGATACTCTTCTCTTTTTGCTTTAATGAGGTTGTTTAGTTTTTGGTGTTCTGCTTTCTTAAAAATGCATTTTTGAGTATTAGTTATTCTTTATAACTTCTTTATAATTGGAACAACAAAGTTTCTATCCATATTAATATATCTTAGTTTCTAATACATTTCATGTATACTGAGAAGTGGTCCTAAGGTCAAAGAACTTAAAATCATATGAATTGGTGTTCATATTACATGTTATATTTTACGAAAAAGGTGGACACCTACATGGGATTACCATGGAATATCCCAAAACATCAAGTATTCAACTACCAGATGGTTTTCATGTTGATCCGAGAAATAATTGGAGAAAAATGTTCTGAGAAGTGGTCCTAAGGTCAAAGAACTTAAAATCATATGAATTGGTGTTCGTATTATATGTTATATTTTACGATAAAGGTGGACACCTACATGGGATTACCATGGAACACCCCAAAACATCAAGTCTTCAACTACCAGATGGTTTTCATGTTAAATAAAGAATTCTTAAAATTATGCAATCTGAAAATAAGTATTAAAAAAATGGCATACAATCTATTTGTTATATAAAGAATTATGAAAATTATTGAAAAACGAAAATTATAATAAACAGAATCAAGCTTGATTATGAAAATTATAAAAAGCAAAATTTATAAAAGAAAATGGCTACACTTGATCCACATGGACATACCAAACTGAAACAGAAAAATAAATATGACTAAATCAAAAGCACCAATGTTAACAAAAAAAGAAATCAACCCCTAAAAAGAAATCTGTATAAATCAACTATGACAAAATGTTGTGATTTAATGTTCGGCTAAATTTTTTTTTTTTTGCATGAATCAACCCAAATTAGACAAACTATAAGCAAATAAGCCATAATAACAACAAAAGATATGATGGAAAAAAAATTTTTACAGCCTTATAACTACCTCAAAACCAATCTTAAGAAAAAAATTTTATGCAATCCTCATGTAAAACACTTTTTACAGCCTTATAAAATTTTTTTAACAACTTTATGCAATTTTTTGGGACCATATCGAACCTTATTTGCATAATTAGTTTCGACACAACTTTGTTGCATACATAGAGGCCAAAAAGGAGTAAATTGGTGTTGCATAAATATGCAATTAACCAATTTCTTCTTAAACCTACTACTTACATCAACCTCACTATCCTATTTGATTATTTTGATCCAAGATAAACAGAAAATCATAACCATAATCATAATTGATTTACCTATACACCACCTACGTGCCAGGTCAGTAGTTGCAGTGAGGGGGTGTTACAAAAGGAGTATGATTCATGAAATACAACAACAATCAGTCAAAATGAAGATCACATAATCAGTATTCAATTTGGGAGAGAAGTAAAACCAAACCTGGTATTCCCATTCGGCTGCAATAGCTTTAGCAAGAGATAGAGTAGGGCACTTTAGCGGGCTCTTGGAAGGAGTTTTAAGTGTCCTGTTAATATAGAATCACCGACAAATGAAAAAATAAAAAAAATTTACGGGTGAATTTGGATTAGCAGCATATATCAGATAATATCAACCAGAAATAAAATGGTTTTCAGATAACATCAACCACAAATCAAAAAATCAAAGTAATGAATAGACGTACCATAAAAGAATAAGCAATTGACCAAATACACGACTAATGTGAACAAAAGACAGCAAGAACATGGAAGGAAACTGAACTTGTTCTTGGGGTGTATGCCAACCAATTATTTAAGACCTGTTAATATAGAATCAGCGACAAATCAAAAAATAAAACAATTTTAGGGGTGAATTTGAATTAGTAGCATATCTATATTGATTAGAATCAGGTTTTCCTATGAAGAGCACAAGTACAGAAATATAAGAGAGAAGGCAAAGAAAGGAAATCTCTAACATATTCATTTACTTTTGCAAGTCCTTATCTTGACAAAATATCCTTAAAGTATCCTCTATCTCAGAGTTTAGTAGAAATAATCCACCCCTTATAATATAATGGATTGAGTGCCCACCCAGGTTTGGAACCCACTCTTTAGAAGTTCATATATTATCATGAATTTTAGAACATATTCAAGGGCATTAATCGTTGCACAGAGAAGAGAACATCATATGTGATACTTGGTAAGCAAGTTTCGGATAAACATATTGATATGATAAAGCCATTTAGCATGGACCAGAAAGTCACCAATCATATCTTCCACTACATAAGGACCTAAAAGGAACTTCTGTGAAAAAGTTAAAAGAAAGATTAAGGAAAACCTGATTTCGTTCCACATAGTCGTCAATGAAATCCTTTACATCATTAACTTGCTCAGGACTCAGTTCATCATTATCCAGCAGCCTCAATATCAACTCTAGCTTATATGAGGCAAAGACAAGAGAGCCTTCTATCTCTTCCAGTCTTATAAAGAAAAGAAAGCAGGATGAACAGGCTTGAGTGTCGATAGGTGACTTTTTGTGCCGAGCAATTGATGACTCTAAATGTGTCTATGAAAAAAGAAGTTCAAGGAGAAATAGATGGAGAAGATACCGTTGGCTAGGGTTTGCCGGAGAAGAAACGCAAAGAAAGGGGAAGGCGACGTCTGCTAGGGTTTGTAGGGGAAGAAGCATAAAGCAAGGGGAAAATGTCGAAGGAAAGAAACGTAAGGAAAGAAACACTGGGCGGGAAAAAGATGGAGAAGATACTGTCGGCTAGAGTTTGCCGGATAAGAAACGCAAAGAAAGGGGAAGGTGACGTCTGGTAGGGTTTGTAGGAGAAGAAGGAAACTGTTGAAGGAAAGAAACGTAAGGAAAGAACTGGGCGGGAAAAAGAAAAAAAATGGGATAGGAGGAGGACATGTGGACATGTAGTGTTCTGGATTATTATAATATATAGATTATGCATAGAGAATGGTTGTTCATAAAAAAAAAATGTATAGAGAATGAAGAACAAACACAAAATCGTTCTCTTTCACTTCATCGATATCATGCATCAAATATATCGTATCGCATCATTACTTTTACCACAAAGTTATCCGATGGTCTTGTTCTAGTCAGTTAACTCATTGTTTTCAAGTTTGAAGGTATCGCATCGTAACTTCTGCCACAATTAATGTCATGTTGTAACTAAAATAATGGAAGTGAAAATATTTTGCTTTTGTGTTTTTTTCCTCTTCGAGCGCATGATTAAAAGATCTTTGATTTGATTAAAATTGTTGTTTGGATGCCGTTTGAAAAAAGTTCTGTTTGGTTGATTGGTTCAGAGGGTGTGTATAAATGATTTACTATATAATAAGTAACTTCTTTGCTTTGTTGGTGTTTGATTTTAGGGTCAATATTAACAAAAAATCTATGAATTTTTTTTTCATTTTCGCGATGAAGTCCTTAAACATTTTTTTCTTATTGTTTAAGTCCCTAAACAATTTTTATCTTATTCAAAAGTGTATGTTTGACCGGTTACTAAACAAATAATCTTAGTATTTCACTTGATTAATATTGGAAAAAACTGACTATTTTTTTTCTTCATATTTTAGTAATTAAATCCTAAATTTTTTGTATTATCAATTGTGTTTTACCGACTTATCTGTCGATAAAAAAAATACTTTTGAATAAGACCAGTGGCGTAGCTATATAGGCCATTGGGTGGGTCATGGCCTCCCATGGAAAAATTTTTTTTATCCACTTATAAGTGTAACTCATCAATTATCATGTTTGTTATTTTGTTTTATTTGTATGTAAATTTGTATTTTAATATCTTTCAAGTTTGAACTCCATTTGTTTTTGTTAATTTCTTTGCATTTGTTTAAGTAATTTATATGTTTGTTAATTTTTATGATTTTCTTTATAATTCTACTTTCTTTGTTTTACAAATCTACAATGTATGCTACTACGTCGATATGTTCAATTAATTTGTTACATGGTATAATAATATTTCTTTCATTTATTTTTTTCTTCTAAGAATCAATGATTTCTTAAATTCAAGTGGGGCTGCAACAAATTGAAATTGACCATAGAAATTGAATTCAAGTGGGTTACTGCTTCATTAGTAAATCGAATTCTTGAATTTAAATGGGTTAGTGTAACCAACTGAACTGAATTCAAGTGGTTTGCCATTAGAAGTTGCATTGAGAATGCATTACCAACTGAACTGAATTCAAGTGGTTTGCCATTAGAAGTTGCATTGAGAATGCATTACGAACACGTTTAGTATAAATTCAATTTTAGATGATTTTATAGATGTAAGAGAACGTCATGTGCAATTAAAATATTCCAAGTAATGAATGTTATTATAAAATCTTTTGTATTTAATTTACTAAGTAATTTGGCCCACCCTATATTAAATTTCTGGCTACGCCACTGAATAAGATAAACATAGTATAAGAACTTAAACAATTGAAGGACTTAATTAAAATTTGATAGGATTTTTTCGATATTAATCCTTTATTTTATTGAATCGTTATTTGTATATTAGTTAGGTGTTATTTGTTTTCTAAGAGGTTGATGTTCGCGATTTGCGGACCTAGCTGTAGAAATCTGCAATCAGAAGAGATGACCTAAAGGTCTGCAGACGTCCGCAGACGCGGGCAGACGATGCGGCAGACACGGGCAGATGAAAAAAAACAAACGCACTTTCATATAAAACCCCTTCCCGCGTCTTCGAGTTCGCAGACATAACAATTTCTTTGAACTTTTCTTTTCACCTTTTTTTATTAGTTGTATGGTGAAGCAAAGGAAATAAACAGGGTTTGTGAATTTTAAATTGCATTTTTTTTTTGTAGTTTATGTTTTTTTTTTAATGATTTATGGTTTGATATTTTGAGTTTTATTGTTCTTTGGTTAACTTGTTGCATAAGCAACTACAATACCATACAATACAATACTTTTGATGTAGAATATTGGTGGAGAGAAAAATAGAAGATTATATGTTCATTGTTTCTGTAAATAATAATCATATATTTGAAAGGTGAAATTGAGTTTATTGAAAAATAATTTGTAGGACACAAATTTGTCATTAAGTAATAAATAATAAATTTGTGAAAACTTATAAACCTATTAAAATAATTAAATTAATTTTTTTGATATATCTAATATATTTAAAAAATCGGAAGGTGTGCGTTTGTTTTGAAGGATTTGAACACCTCATTTAGGATTTAATTATCAAAATCCTTACATATTATGTTTGGTTGAAAAGAGATGAAAGATTCTAAATTCATTTAGCATTTGGTATTCCCCGAACCTCCTCTTTTTATCATCATTCTTCTACCATAATTATTATATAATCCCTTAAACTAAGGGGGCGTTTGGTTCGCAAATTTTTTTCCTCTGGGATTTGTACCTTTTCAAAGGATTCGCATTATGCAGCATTTGCATTTGTCAGGATTTTGTCAAAGAATCTGCATTATCTTATAGAAAAAATTTGTTAATATGAAGAATGCAATTTAAAATCCTAGGGGGAGGCTGGGTTTTTAAATTACAAAGAAGGAAGGGATTTATGAAAACCTGAGATTTTAAATCCCTACTGAAATCTGTGAACCAAACACAGGATTTTAAATGCAAATCTCAGTGAATCCCAGGAAATCCGCGAACCAAACGGCCCCTAAGCATTCTATAATCCTTTAATTTTTTAGTTCTATCATTTTCAAATCTTATCATATCAAAATCCTATCATTTTCTAATCTTGTCATGTCAAATTCTAACAATCCAAACGGCACCTCATTTTCAAATCTTATCATATCAAAATTCTATCATTTCCTAATCTTGTCATATCAAATTTCAAAAATCCAAATGACACATTAAGTTTGGTACATATATATATATATATATATATATATATATATATATATATATATATATATATATATATATATATATATATATATATATATATATATATATATATATATGGTATTATGATATTTAATAAAGATATATATGAAATTCTTATATTAAGTTGGATATACATCATAGGATATATACGAAATTCTTCCTTATTATTAAATAAGTACATATAGTACTACAAACAAAATGTCATTTAGTGACACACGAAAAATGTCATTAAAAGTAAAAAAAAAAGTGTCACTATAGGTGTCAAAATCTTTTACTTACACAACAAAAAAGTAGGTAAAAGTGGAGTGAGTATAGATATATAGTGACTAAAAATGTATGCGGGTATAGACCTCAAATATTTTTGTGACAAAATTTTTGTGTTACTACTTTAAAAAAGTGTGAGTAAATGATTGCTCTATACCTAATCTTTTACATAAGTGACACTCAAAGTAAAATATAGTGACACTTTTTTTCTGTCACTAAAAGCGTGTGTCACTAAATGACACTTTTCTTGTATGTTTCATAAAAAAGTTAAATTAATTAATTAATTAATTAAAGTATTAATATTATTAGGAAAATAACCAAAAATAGCAACAATTTTTGTCATTTTTACCAATAATAGCAAAATTATTTATTTTTATCATTAATAGTATCAACTTTTGTATTTTTTTATCGTTTATAACAATAAAGTTTTCATTTTTAATCAATAATAGCATCCGGTTAGGGGTGTTATTCGGGCGGGTTAATTGGGTATCGGGTTATTCGGGTTTGAGTGTGTGGCTTAGCTACCCGAACCTGAACCAAATAAGGGAATGGGTTAATCAGTTTCGGGTTAAATGAGTATCGGGTTATTTGGTTCGGGTTAAATGGGTTCTTCGATTTTGGTATAAAAAATGAAATCACCAACAAAGTAGTTTAAACGAGTCAATTGAGTTGGATAATTCAGGTAAAACGGATTAAATGGTTTGAGTATCAAAAATGGGTATTTACATATTTAGGATTCTATATATAAACAATACTAGTTATAATTATAAACAAAAAAAAATAAAAAAAATATTAAACGGGTTATTCGGGTACCCGAATAAGCATGAATCTTACCCGTAAACCGAACCGAATTACTTATTCGGGTACCATTTAACCCGAATAAGGAACCCGAAAACCGAATAACCCGATACATTTAACCCGATTAAGGTTCGGTTCGGATGAGTTATTCGGGTTCGGTTATTTTGCACCCCTACATCCGGTGAGTTGCAAACCGGTTTAATAAGTCACCATTATTTTTTTATATTATCATAAAATCATAATTAGCATCATGTTTTTTATATTTTTCCTGACAACAACATATTAAAAAATCCAACCAAAAAAGACAAACACTACACCATCTATATTTTGGAAATCCTAAAATAATTTGAAAAAAGGGTTCATGATTTCTTTATCTTATCCGTTAGTTTCTTTAAAAAAAAAAAGTATATTAAGAATGTAATTATAAATTATAAATTACAAAGAACAAACCACCAATATCATCCAAAAACTCCTTTTGAATTTGTGGGAGTTAAAGATAGAGGAGCCATAGATATAAATGGAAGTCAAGAGCTAAAGATGAATATGGCGGACCCAAAAATGCTAGTCGTAAATAGCTTTACGACGACTTTGCGACGAATTGTGTCGGACTATAATTGTGATGGATTTGCGTCGGATTAGCGTAGGTCTATCTTATCGATGGATTTCCGTCGAACGTTTTGCGACCGATTTGTAACTGTTGTTATTTGTGACGGATATTAGGGGTGAATACGGTCCGGTTCGGCCAGTTTGACGACTAAAATCTCGGTCAAACCAGTAACTTCGGTTTGGAAAATTCTCAAACCAAACCGGCCAAGACTAAATGTTCGACTGGACTGGTCAAACCGCTAATAATTGGTTTGGTTCGGCCAGTTTCATGGTTTGAATTAGAAACTTCGAGTTAATCTATATCTATCTATCTATCTATACTATTAAAAGAGTAACTATACTCATTTCTGGTGAAGCCACGTGTCGTCATCATGAATCGACACGTGGCATTTATAGATTTTAAAAATAATGAAGAAATTTAAATCAAACCTATCCAAATCTAATATAATCCACTTTTAAATTCAAATCAAATCAAATCAAACAGAATCTAATACTCTACTAACTTATTAACTAAATCTATCCAAATCTAATATAATCCACTTTTAAATTCAAATCAAATCAAACAAAATCTAATAATCTACTAACTTATTAATTATAAGATAATATAATAAAAGTTTGAAAAATATATATAAGAAAATAATTACTCTTCATATATATATATAGAAATATACAAAAATAATAGGTCATAATAAATAATAATATCATCTTATATACTTTTGTTTAAAAAATAATATTTATATCTTTATTTTTTTATTTATTATATTTTATATATATTAAAAATATCCGCGTAATACGCGGGTAATAAACTAGTATTATAATAAAGCAAAACAATTAATGCCACGTGTCGCTTCCACGATGCATGAAAATTTCATTTTCTCGCTTCTTTTTTCTAAATTACTAACTTATTTACATTGAAATTTGATTTTAGTTTTTTCTCATTAATGAATTAATATTAGATTAGATATTGCAACATATTAATTAATGTTTACCTAAAATAAATATGTATCATTATTATCCTTAACGATCATATTTAAATTCAAATGTAAAAGTTTGGATTTAAATGTAGAAGTGTAGTAAATAAAATAAATTTTGTGCTAATTATTTTGCTAACAAAATTTAAAATTGAACTTAGATAACAAAGTTAAGAATTAGATGATAAAACTTCAATTGTGAATATGATAAATTTGATTATCGATTTTCTGAGATTTCATTTTTATATTTTATCATTTTCAAAATATACATACGCACTCACGTTTTTTATTTCTTACATTGATATTTCATATTTGAAGCTAATAAAAATTAGAAAAAAAACATTCTTTTGGAAGAACATATTATTTGTTTTTAATGATATAATATAATAATATTTTTTATGTAACATCAAGCAACTAAGTATTTTTTTTAATCTTTAATTTAACTAGCTTTCAATTTTTTTATTTTAATTATATATAAATTTATTAAAATATAAAAAGCTTATGTATTTTTCTAAATCAACCCATGTAATACATGGGTCTCAAACCTATATTATAATAAAACAAAACAATTAATGTCATATGTCACTTCTACAATGCAAGAAAATTTTATTTTCCCACATATTTTTCTAAATTTAACACCTCGACTTAATTGCATTAAATTTTGATATTATTTTTTTTCATTAATTATTTAGTAATAAATTAGATTTTGTGACATATTAAATTAATGTATACCTAATATAAATAATTATCATTATTATCCATAATAATCATAATTAGATCCAAATGTAAATTTTGAATTAGTTGTAGAAGTTATTATTATTATCTATATATAATAAATGAAAACATCAAATGTAATGTGCACCTCTACGTTTCACCCAAAATGATAATTACAATTAAAAAAAATAAAAGATAAATACAATCTATTATTTTTAAAAAGATAAATACAATCTATTTTTTATCTATAAATAATAAAAGATAAATACAATCTATTATTTTTTAAAAAGATAAATACAATCTATTTTTTAATCTATAAATAATAAAACATAAACACAATTATTATTTTGTATCTTTTAATTTTACTTATATACATTTTATATAAATAAATTTAATTAAAAATATCCACGTAATACGTGGGTCGTAAACTAGTTTATAAATATTCTAACAATTTAAAAAGAAAACAAGCAATTAAATTGGTATATTAATACACAACATAAAAAAGCATAAAATACGTTCAATATCTTGTTGTAATTAGTAAGGAACTAAACTTAAATAGGTAAATTGTTACAACTTAAATGAATGTCGCATTTCATTGACATTTGATTTAACAATTATAAGCATGTTTAAAGAAAATGCATTTGTATCGTATCGTATATGTCTGTTTGATTCTATAATAGAAAATATTAGTATTATAAAATATTAAAATCAACTCATAAATAAGTACATACATTTATTTTAATATTTTAAAGATTGATGAAAAAACACTACAAACTTATATACATAATCTAAGTTGGCCGGTTCGGCCGGTTTGACGTTGCAAACCATCAGCCGGCCAATAAACTCGGTTTGCAAACTTTTCCAACCGATCGGTCAAAAACTACTCTTCCAACCCGACCGAATGACTTTGGTTTGGCCGGTTTAGTCGGTTTCGGCCTAACTGTGTTCACCCCTAAGGATTTGCGTCAAAGTTTTTGCAACAGATTTGCGGTAGCTTCAGACAGAATCCATCGCAGATCTACTCTCATTTGATGGTCTTTTCATCGTAAAAATTCCTAGGTTTTTTAAAATGAACATAAAAAATGAGAACAACATCTGTATGATTCTGCTTCATCTGACATCTTGTACCATAGTTTAAAGCAAATGAGTTTAATCTTGTTGTGCCACACTCGTCATCACCCGACCATGCTTGAATCTTGTCTAGTGGAGTGACCGAGTGGAGGTCTCAATCTAGTCTTCGTTCTATCGATCTCGTCTTCGTTCTTTCCATCCATCATTCTCGTCATGTCTCTTGATCTCTTAAATAGGTTGGAAGGGTGTTCGATTAGGGAAGAGTCTCGTTCTCAATGGCAGACCCAGCCACCGAATGGACCCGTTGCACAAATTTTCAACGTGTTCACAATTCGAAAATTAAAATGATTATTTTAGTCGGGTCGGGTCAATACACGGATATTTATGATATTAAGGTATCAAAATTCTTTTAGGGGCTGTGTAACGTCCGCATTTTCATATTAATATTTAAATACAAAAATGATGAGTTATCTTATTATAATTGTTAAATACGAAATTGATCCTTGAAATATGAAACGAAACAAAAATTTTATTACAAAACTAGATTAATAAGTGTTTTGGTTGTTAAGTCTATCAAGATGTAGATTTCCCTCTTCTTTTTTTTTTCTCTTTTACTTTCTTGAATCCACTTCCATGTCATTTCCATGCTAAATCCTACTTTTTTTTCCATGATCAAGAGCTTTGACTTTGCCAAAAATAAAAATAATTTATCTTGCCATTTCCATGCTAAATCCTACTTTTTCCCATGATCAAGATGTTTGACTTTGCCAAAAATGAAATAATTTGTCTTTAAAAATCCTCACACTCCACGACTATCCATAACTTTTGTTTCAAAAACCCTTGTGATATTGAATGGTGAGAATTTGTGAATATCTACCAACTCTTTCATCAAAGATCAATCCTTCATTGGAGGTAAATTCTATTATATTTGTTTTAGATTATTGTAGTTAGTTTAAATGTCAAAATAAAGGTCAAAATGTTGTTAAAATTTTGAAACATTGGTCACCTATTTATTTATCATTTCCATCCTAAGGGACCGTTCTTCTTCCTCGTCATTTTTTTTGTTATAAAGGTATTTTAATTTCTAATTTAAAAACATGAAAATCTTGGTTTAATATTGAAATCAAATGTTTGGTAGTTTAATTGTTAATGGTTTATACTTCTATTCATTTTCATTCAGGGAAGGTTTTTTTTTAAGTCGGGTTCTTTTTATTTGTGATGGTTGATGAGGGTTCACTGTAAATGACTCCATGAAAGTTTGAATCTAAAAAGATAGACAATGATGATATTTGAGTGTGTTTGAGCATTTAGTCTTAAGTTAAATTTATGTATAGTTATTGAATTTATTAAATTGTTTTGGGAAATAGATTATTAAATTTATTTGTGCTCAAAATGAGGTAGTCGCTATCCAAAAGTTGCTACTAGTCGGAAAAGGATGTGTTTGCCGGAATTTTCACCTCTATGAACACACAGTTTATTTATTCTTTGGCCGTTTCATGCTAGAGCAAATTGAAGGCCATTTAAGGACCATATTGACCCACTAACATGAGTGGTGATCGGTCAATAGTTTAATTTCAAAATACATTAATTTTCACATGTTAATTTTATGTTTTTTGATTAATAGTTTAAAATCTAACAAATGGTTTCGGTGTCTCAAATTTAATTGATTGTTAGTTTTAGTGTCTTATAAAGTCGTAATACGGATTTATAAATTTAGTTGTTTTGAATTTGAGATAGTTATTATCGATATGTAATTTCGGGTTTATCAACGATATCGTTTTTATAAATTATAGGATGAATGCACCATTTAAAATCTTAATAGAGATATGACTCGGATTCATTGGATAAAACGATTTTAGTTGCTTATTAACCAATAAATATTATTAAACTTAAACGGTTCAAAAGATCCATTTATTTGTGTTACCATAATCATTACCTATAATTATAGGCTAAATAACCTAAAACTTAAAGTTTAATTAATTTTAAAGGTTTTGCCACATAAATAAATAGTTATCGTTTTAGCCCCCCGAACCTTGGAATTTTAGGCTAATCAAGGATTATAATTTTTGGATAAATAAAAATAGTGACGGTTAAGCAATATGCCTTTATTATCAGGTCGTTAGTCTAGCGTGGTGGATTCTGATATCCTGGTTGGCCGTATTATCTTTAAACGAGCTCCGAGGACAATTGGTATCACTGTGAGTAACAGATTTATCTGCATGATCAGTTATATGTGTTTATGCATATTTGTTATATTCGCTTCATTTGTATCACCCTACCATGTTATTATCATTTTCATGATTATGTTGATCACATGATATATTTACCCTACCTTTCTGTTAGAAATCTATGCCTATGTGTAAGTGTGAATTCTCTGTATGCATACTTGTACTATACGATGTGGATTTGGGCGCCGACGCTACTGTGTGTAGGCCGGGTCGGTTAGCCCCAAAGTTTTGGTTAAACCGGCGCCAGCTCGGATGAGGGGTTGTACGGTTTAACCAGCACCAGCTCGGATGAGTGGTGCGGCGTCAGCTCGGATGAGGGGCGCGTAGGAAATTATTGAACTCATGATTCATTTCTATTTCATGCATACTTACATATGTTCTGTTATGCTTTTAAATCTTGTTACTCTCTGGGCGACGGCTTACCCCAGTTGTGGGGATTTATTTCAGGTGGAGCAGGTAAGGGTAAGGCTTCCGATAATGAGACAATTGACTTTTGTAGACCGAGACATTATTATTCTTGTATTGGCTTTGGAGGGTCGGGTAGATACCTTGATGACTTAGCATGTAACTTAAACTTATTTAGCGTACTCTGATTGATATAATTTATTATGACGGATGATTGTTTTATTTATCGATGTATGACTTTAGAAAAATTTAAATTATCTCGTATATTTGAGGTATATTGCTTGAGATTGGTGGAAATTTAGTTATAAAAATATCCGGTCCTTTCAATATGGTATCACAGAAATGGTTTAAGTGAATTAAGTACAATCATGTGCTTAGTCTTAAACCGTAGGATTACGTGATCACTGTTAGAATAAGTTATGATCTATACGGGATAATACTTTGCAGGAATCCATTGGATTTCGGGTAGGGGTGAAATAGGATATATGTGTGTTTATAACTATAAATATATATCCTTAATAACCATTGAAATGTAATAGTAATAACTTGAATCGAGGATGATAAATATGTAAGTGTGAATAAATTAATTGAAAACTTATTGATACAAATGTTGAGCCATGATTAATAATAAAAGTTAAAGTATGTTTGCAAGACGTCAAATATCTAAATTTTACCAAGTGTTGCAACTAATACCATTCTAGATTAACTGAAGTTATATAAGTACTACAAAGAGATATGGAAACCATTTACATTGGTCTTCAATCGAGGTGCATATACATAGTTATTGCACACTATGAATCGATAATTAAGAAAGAAAATATTATAATAAAATTTGTGCCCAGAGTTGATATGGAATGACTATAGAGTAATAATGATTATATTAATAATGGAAAATAACAGTAAACAAAAGGTGGTTTCCAAATTCTTTTAAGTGTTGCGCATACATGATACCAGTTTTGATTTGTGTCTTAATTTGTCACAGTTGCTTACATTCCGTCACACTTAGTGCATTCACTTTATTATCTTCATTTCGTTCTCTGTCATGAGCTCATTACCGTGCATTATCGTGCTATCAGTGTTACTGTGTGTGACATGGAGATAGTTACGAGGGTGCGTTCGTGTCTCAATATATTCACGCAAAGTGTGCGACCTGTCTTTGTACTCATTCATTATGATATTGTTTTACGTACATGGTGCAAGTCTAATGACTTGTCTTATGTATTACTACATGAGTTTTCTATATTGTTAAGCCTGCAGGCAGTGCGTCTGTTTTACGTTATTCTGATGTCACCCTTAGACGGTGATACTCATTCCTCCTTGGTATCTGTATTGTGCGCAATTAAGGAAATTTGAGAAACTCACTGAATGATTGACATGGTGACAATTTTAAAACGTGTATGGTGAATCAAACGGGAAAGTGACTAAATGTTAGTCACAATGGGAGAAGTTAATATAACAGGATAAGTATTAATGTTATTAAATCTAATATAATGAATATTGACTAGTTAGCATCAAGATTATGATTCAATACCAATAAGACAAAGCTTGAAATTTAGGAATCATAATTATTTATCTACTATAACCCAATGTAAGACCTATAAACCAAAAATAATTTGATGAAAATAAAACCATAATTGGATGTAGGTATTTATAGAGTTTCAAAAATATGTGTCGGAGCGTAGGTTATGTGATTGTGACTCGGGTGCCAATCATGAAATAATCAATAAATTGACTATGACGGAATGATAAACAAACCTTATTCGGATTAATAAAGAAACCTGAAACGTCTTACGAGTAGGATACAAATTGAAGGTGAATGAAAGAATGTTAAATTACTGATATAAGATATTATACTTAATGAAATGCAAACAAATATATATAAAGAGAACTACAATGAAATGAGTCTGGCATTATAAAGGAACGTTACACAATTATTGAGAGGTTAAAAATATGAAACTATAATTGAGGTGCCTTGATACGAGGAGTGTGAGACAGCTTAACTCACAAATTTAGATCAATTGGAGTCGAATCTAATTACGGAGAAAGATGAAACAACGAGTAAAACATTTCTAGGTGAATAACAAATAATTTACGAGTAGAAAGAAATAATTGTGTAGTGACCATAAATGATATAAATAAGATGATGTAATAGACGAATATATATATATATATAAAATTTTATACAATAAATGGATTGAACAAATAATTTATGTGTGTCGGATAGAAAATGAAATAATTATCAATGAGGATTCTCGAAATAAACGATGATCAACTCCTAAATAGTCTTGGTCATGGTGAAATACATAAAGTGAGATAGAAACCAAATAAATGAGAAAACGAGAAGTATAAGCAATAGATAATTGATGGGTACCGGTAACATAAATTCAATTTAATGAATCCTAAGTCATGACTGTCAATCATCAACAAAAAAAAAAAAAAAAAAAAGAAAAGAGGAAGAAGTTAAAATTTTATGTGGAAACAAAGAAGTTAGTGTATGAAACATGATGTTATAGTGTAAAGATCCATGGTGAATAAACAAATACTTTGCAATGAAAGAGAAATAACTACGAAAAGAAGTAACCCTTCATAGCTCGATTTTAAATAAGTAATAGACTGGATGCTTGAAATAATTAAAAGTGCAGCACCTGATTTGATCATCTATATACCCAAGTGATAAATGATTAAAGGATTATTGAAATGGAACATCAGAATAAAAAATAAGCAATAAATATATAATAAACGGTGTCATGAATTGAGCAAATAACTCGATTTAACTAAAGAAAGTGTAACAACGTGAATAATATAAATTAAAGGTGTAATCTGAATTGGTGGCAAACCTAATTAGTGTAATGGATCTCTTATACTAAGAAATTTGGGTTTCGTGAATTATAAGTTTAACAATTTGAATTAACAAGATGAGATGTTGATGAAGTAGGTTCCAAATTAACGGGATGGAAATTAAAACGACCGACCATACACAAACGTTAAATATGTGTCAAGAATTAGATGACCTTATGAGTACTAATTGAGCATTCTATAATGTTGCACTAGAATTCATGCGAGAATTTTGTTACAAATATGAAACCTGCGATTCGATAAATACAAGCGGACTGTGAAACCCACAGTAATAAAGTACCAAAATTTTTTTTTTTGATACAATAGTTCACCTGATAGAAACTATAAATATATAAATAAATAAAATGAAATAAAACAAGGTTTTTTTTTTAAATAAACTAAAAGCCGTGATATGAGAATTGTGATATAATATGAAAGGATTGGTTTTGTGTAAAAGTCTAATTAATTGGATTTGATGGAATCGACACTAGTTTAACAGTAACTGTGTCAGATTTGTATAAGGTCATAATCAAGTGAAATGAAGAGTCTTGGTTATTAAATCGAATAATCACGAAATGAGAATTTGCCATGAATGTGACAGTCATTATAAATGAATCCCTAAATTAACAAACTATAATATCACAAAATCAATTCATATAAACAAATCTTGACGTTTGAGCGTGAATGAATATAAATTATATAAAACTATTGTAAATGCAAGTGAAATCAATGAACGAGAAAGTAATTGTAAATAATAAAATCACAAAGGAATGATTGCGAAGCTCTAATAAGAAAAACATGCACGAAATAAACCATACTAAAATTGTATCAAGGGAGAAGAGAATACAACTAATCTCTTGGGAAAAAGGTGTTAAATTATATACTTCAACGGATACCAGAACATTAAGATGACATAAGTAAGCACCAATAAAAGGGTTGGAATGAACTTGTTTTGTCAATAGAATGAAAGTGATAATGAGATAAAAATTTGAAGCTTGGAGATACACCTTCACCCAACCCAAAATATGCATGAGAACAACTTAAAATTTGTCTGAAATTTCAGCTCAAAAGCAAATTCTCGTTGTAACAATTAGGTGTATCTGAGGAGATAATTTGAAATTTAGTAAAAGAGGTAAAATAGTTGTTGTCAAATGTAATCGTGAAAACAGAATCACTAAAATATAAAAACAATCATAATATTCAATCTTCATGAAACCAACTTCATTTGCTTTCAAACAACACTTGACAAATATAAATGAAGAGATTCCATTTGAGGATGGTGTCTGAGAGACCGACGTAGTTTAATCTAACGGGAAAGTCGACGATGATGATTTCAAAGACGAGGCCCGGCCAACAAGAGTGTTGCTATAAAACAAAAAAAAAAATTTAATGTATTAATTAAAACGATGATCGAACTTAATCACTAGAAGGGATGAAAACACACCTTAAAATAGTCAATAGTACTAAAAGACTCATGTGGGTAAACAAAAACATGGTGATTACAAACATAAATTAAACAAAAGAAAAGAAAACATAAGCTCTACATTATATGGATACTGAGAAATTGTGCACTTGTCAGGCAAGAAATCGAAGAGTATGATCAAATGTCGAGATTATCGCAAAACCCAAATGATCTCGAGGACGAGATCAATCCAACGGGAAAGTGATTGTAACGTCCGCATTTTCATATTAATATTTAAATACAAAAATGATGAGTTATCTTATTATAATTGTTAAATACGAAATTGATCCTTGAAATATGAAACGAAACAAAAATTTTATTACAAAACTAGATTAATAAGTGTTTTGGTTGTTAAGTCTATCAAGATGTAGATTTCCCTCTTCTTTTTTTTTTCTCTTTTACTTTCTTGAATCCACTTCCATGTCATTTCCATGCTAAATCCTACTTTTTTTCCATGATCAAGAGCTTTGACTTTGCCAAAAATAAAAATAATTTATCTTGCTATTTCCATGCTAAATCCTACTTTTTCCCATGATCAAGATGTTTGACTTTGCCAAAAATGAAATAATTTGTCTTTAAAAATCCTCACACTCCACGACTATCCATAACTTTTGTTTCAAAAACCCTTGTGATATTGAATGGTGAGAATTTGTGAATATCTACCAACTCTTTCATCAAAGATCAATCCTTCATTGGAGGTAAATTCTATTATATTTGTTTTAGATTATTGTAGTTAGTTTAAATGTCAAAATAAAGGTCAAAATGTTGTTAAAATTTTGAAACATTCACTTACCTACAAAATGAGCCTATTGCAACCTTTTGAAAACAACTTTTATATAAATAGTTGTATTTGATTCTAAAGCAAGTTAAAAAAAATAAATAAAAGTTGCATTAGAAGATCTAATGCAACATTTAACTTAAAAAGGTTACATATTTGATTGAAAATGGCAACATTTATAAGAAAGGTTGCATTTGTTATAGGTTAAAAGTAACCTTTATTTTAAAGAGTTGCATATGTCTAAAATAAATTACATCTAAAATGTGATTGTAATTTTTTTATTTTTTCTTTAAAATATAATATATAACTATTTTACATTGTCAATATAAAACTAAAATATTTGATGAAATATGTTCATTTCTGATCTGGTTCTTGTTAAATGTATCAACTAGATTTGGTTATTGTTTAATGTTGATATCATATTTGCCCAAACCCTGTTAACACTTCTCATTTGCAAATAAACATTGTTGTTGCTTCCCTCTATAAACCCTAGGTTTTCTCTTCAGTCGTTGCTCCCAAACCCTCGGCGGCGACCTCCCTTCCCTCGGCGGCGACCTTCCCTCCCTCGGCGGCGACCGCCCCTTAACTCGCCGTCAACCCTCTCTCTGTCTTTCCTCAAGCGGCGACCTCCCTTTCCCTCATCCAGCGACGAATCTTGTTGGTTCTCTTATCCAATGGGGACTCTTGTTGGTTCTCTGTTTCCTCCTCATCATCTGGTCTAGCGTCTCAAACCCTAGCAATAGCAGTGGCGGAACCCTTCTTCTCCGGTCCAGATACTCAAACCCTCGAAGGTATATCTTTTTCTCCCTATATATATCGATATCCTTGTTAAATTGCTGCTAAAATATGAAGTTTTACAAAGAATTAAGAGTAATGTTTATGTCCGTAAATGAGGCCAAGAATGCCAAATGGCCTTTGGCCTTAATATTATATCATCTTTGATGTTTATGTGATCATTTGTTTGTAAAAATTGTCATTTATACCTCTGTTTTGGCTGCTGAAAATAAATGAAAAACAGAAAGATTGATGTTGTGTGAAAGAATTAAAAACATTAGTATTATGTATGATGTGTGTGCGGTGTGTGTTTGCATGTAAATGTCATGCTTTGAGACTTATGAAAATCATTTTCCATTCCTGCTTTAATGATTGAAATATAAATCAAGTGTAGATTTTGGTTTCATAGGTCATTTATGCTAGTGTATTGCAACTGCAAAGTAGTATAAAAAGCATCGGTTAATGCAATGCTGTGAGATTTTTGGGTTTTTGGTTGGTGTTGCTGCTGTTAATTGTGTTGCATCTGTTGCATCACTTATGTTTTTGTTTAATTATAAAACTGATGCATCAAATTCATGATTAAACGCACACAAATACCTTCTGTTTGTGTTTGATTATAAAACTGTTGCTGCTGTCTTTTATTGTTCAGGCTGTCACTTAGTCATATGCTAACTTTCGGAGTCTACACATGCATTAACACACCAATATTAATCAAATTATACTATGTTTTTGGGCTGGAAAGAGGATGTTACATTGTTGAGATTCTTCTGTTTTAATCAATTAACAACGCACACAATCACACAAACGCTGCATAATCACATTCTGTTTTTTTTACCCATTTTCCAGCAACAATCTTTTCTGTGTTTCAATCATTTTCAGCAGCCAAAACAGGTGGATTAAGGGCGTTTTATTGCATACCAAATGGTTAATAATCATCAAAGATGAAATGACACCAAGGCCAAAGGCCAATTGGCCTTCATGGCCAGCTATTTTGACAAAACAGAAGCATAAAACACATTTCCAAACTCATTTCTTTCTATTTATTTTAGTCCATTTCCAGCAGCATTTTGAAGTGGTTTATGTATGAATTTAACATCTATTTGTTCCATAAACATCAAAGGTGGAATAGAGCCAAGTCGAAGGCCTTTTGGCTTTCTTGGCCCTCTTTTACAGTCACAAACATAAGCAAAATTGACAGGGACACCAACAAACACACATCGCGCAACACCGCACACACAGACTTAAACTTTCTGTTTAAATACATATTTCAGCAGCAAAAATTGTAGAATTAAGGGACGTTTGATACTTTTTAATGAAAAAATACACATACATGATCATACAAACATTTTATAAGCATATAAAGTCCAGGCCAAAGGCCAAGGGCCTTTCTTGGCACCATTCTCGAACATAAGCAGAGACAAAACACACATATGCTACAGTGTTTATTTAAGAAGCTTATGGAAAAATTGCCTGTTCAAGTTTGTGAGTTTCCAGCATGAGTTATCGTCTATGTTGGTTCAAGGTATGATGTCGTTACCATCGTGACAAGTATAATTATATCATCAATTTGATTATTTTGGTTTGAGTTAGTTACTTATTATTATTTGTGTGTGACAGGCAACTTTGTTTTGGGACATCGATATATTTATGAAGACCGGTGTTTTTTTGGAGGATTTAGATACCTTTTGTAATTATAACTAACAATTATTATATGGAATATTGTGTTTTGAGATTATTGTGTAATTGGTGAAAGATTTTGATACTTTTTAATTATTGTAATCGACATTTTTGAATTGGTGATATTTAATTAATTGTATTCGTGTATTAAAATATTTATACTTTTTGTAATTAAATTCATAAATGTTGCATTTAAAAATAAAAAAACTTGCATTTGAATGTAAAAAGGTTGCATTTAAGCATAAAAAGGTTGCATTTGAGTTTAAAAATAGTTATATTTTCATGTGAAATGGTTGCATTTGAGTTTGAAAAAGGTTGCATTTGGGTGTGAAAAAGGTTACATTCTAAAAAGGTTGCATTTCTATGATTCATGCAACTCTTTTAAAAAAGGTTGCATATTCTACCATAAAGGTTACTTTAGACCTAATGCAAGAGGACATAATGCAACTCTTACTAAAAGGTTGCTTTAGGCATAATGCAACTTTTTGAAGGCCTAATGCAACATTTTGTCAAGGTTGCAATAGGCTCATTTTGTTGTAGTGATTGGTCACCTATTTATTTATCATTTCCATCCTAAGGGACCGTTCTTCTTCCTCGTCATTTTTGAGTTATAAAGGTATTTTAATTTCTAATTTAAAAACATGAAAATCTTGGTTTAATATTGAAATCAAATGTTTGGTAGTTTAATTGTTAATGGTTTATACTTCTATTCATTTTCATT